>VYKG01000890.1:0-10916 GCA_011426275.1 Dactylonectria torresensis | reverse complement strand
TGACGGGAGCGTCTGGAGTGCTGGACCCAGGGTGGGGTCGATACGTAACTAGGACGCACGGGGCAGGCCACAGGGACTATCAACGCGTCTACGCGTCCACGCGCCTGCCCGCTTTCTCTTTCCTCTTCATCGTAGTATTCTCGCAATACAGTGGCATTACCTCTTGAGTTGACCTCATCTGGCCCGTGACATCCGTAGCCCGTACTCCGTACTAGACTACCGACGCCGGTCACGTACCCCACCGAACATAATCCGTAAGCCACCGGGCGAAATAGATTGTGTGAGTGTGTGTGCATGTACAACTGTGAGAATGAGCCTGTTCTGGCTTTGGTGGAAATGAAGGAAAGTTTGTTGTGACGTGGCGCTGGGGGACTGGGTTTGGTGTTGCATATTTTGCCTTGCTGCCTGGCGTGCCCCAGAGCCGTTTCTGGCTTTATTATGCCCCTCCTTCACAGTACGTACTGTTTGTCACCAAGGGTATCGCCACAGTGCGCTACAAGTGGTGGTCCGTGGGGAAACACTTTTAACATTAGGCGACTGCGACACATTTCCTGCAAGTCACTGTACAACAGCGTGTCCGCGATTACTAGGTAAATACCTCACACATGATATCCTGTTAGGTACGTACCAGTTGACCTAAGTGTTTTTGAAATTCGAAGGGTCTGGTGCTGCGTACGTGCGCTGGCAGGGGCTAATAAGGCTGTCGCCAAATTCCGAATGAATACGCGTCTCAATCTCGTTTCTGTAGCTTACAGATTGGTCGACCATCAACGAAATCCAAACCCAAGGGCGGATCGCAGTCGACATTATGCCTGACACACCCTCGTCCAGTGAACGCTTCTCCCCAGTCGCCTCCTTCTACGGCCCGGGGAACATCATCTCGTGGCTCTGCACGGTGGCATCCGTGTTCGTCACCTAGTGTTTGAACGCGCAGTATCATCGAAAAGATAGGATTAGTGCAGATCTCATCTTCGCTCTCGTGGTCCCAGGTGTTACGGCGGGGCATGCTATTTACATAATATTCTTCTTAGCGACGCAGAGCACGAGTCGGTCTAGCAGTTCTTCACTAGCTCGGATTCATAGATTGTGCAGCATGCTGCGGCTGCAGAGGCGGCTCTCAACGTCTGTAAAACATTCTCAGCGGCTACTATTCTTTTAGTATTTATCTCAATAGCTCACAGTCATCTGAAGCGCACACTTGCCATCGTCATCGTTGGCTGCTGGCCTTCTCCACTGAGGCAGCGGTTTTCGTTCAGACAAGGGGGATCAGGGTATCTGCGAGTAATCTAACGCGGCCGTTTCTCTTCAATTTCTTTGAGGTTATGGCATCAATACTGATCTTTCTAGTGGTCTAGGTTTCGGTCTTCAGTATCATGATATTGTGGCCGTGGTTGTGCACAGTTGACAATCCGGGAGAACAAATCCAGTTGGGGTCTGCAGATCCTCAGCTCGAAGCGGATGGGAGGACAGCTCTTAGGAGCCCTTACCCCCATACCACTACCTTACATAACAAGCACTGGGCAGACGACCAAGCCCCCAGCAGCAGCGATTGACTTCCTGATCAAAGGCGTGAGAGGAAGACATGGTTTAGGACTATCTCAGTCGTGATAAACCCGCTTTACGGCGCAAAGGGCTTTGGTCTCAAGTTGCCTAACTGGGCGAACCGGCATCACCTCGAAATCGTCATCCCCAGTATGAATCCAGTAACTGTGGAAACTACTAACACAAACAATTTCATCCGCTGGAATCACATTCCCGTTACAATCGGGGAGATTGCAACGAGTAGGGCCACGTCGAAGTTTCCTCAGCCTTGCCAATTTCGCAGCATACGCCAAATTTATCGCTCGCTGCAGCCTGATGACCGTAACAGTTGGGCCCTCGACCATTTTCCCACCTTCCACTTGGTAGTCGACTAGAACAACGAACCTCTGCGCTGCCTGGGTACGAGTCGCTAATTCCAAGATGAAGATGCGGCCACCCTTTTTCCACCCAGAGCTTTTTGGGAACCCACCGAAAAGGGCGGGAAAGTGGCGACGTCCAGGCTGTGTTTGAACAGGATATGTGAATGTCGTGACGTAGTCCTTCCACACAGCTGAGCAAAGGCTCAAACCATCACTGTTGCGGTTCACATCCGCGGCCTGCACCTGTCTGATGAAGCAAACAGGCTCCAGCTCGCCTCCTTCAACGAAAGTTGATGGAGCCCAAAGCGGATCGGAGAACCTAATGCATTCGTTCTCCACATCCGACCGCAAGAAGGATAATTCAGGGAAAATAATAGGAAGTATCAGGGACCTCGACCCTTTAGAGCATCGGTCTCTTTCGGTCATTAAAACAGCGTATGCGAGTGCCTGTTCGTTCGGATCTCTCCAGATCCTCAATGTCGCCTGGAGGCCTCGTGGTATCATTTTTAGCTCGGCACTCACATAGTGATAGCGGGTGCTCTTTAGATCCACTAGGTCCGAGTACTTGTGAAATTGAGTTGGTGACCTGGCTAGGCCATTAGGCGCGAATCCCGCCTCAGTTGCCGTAGAGCTCCACGCTAGAATCGAGGCATCCTCATCGACATTGATGATTTCCTCCTGTAGGCGCTGGAATGCTCGCTCTCCCTCGCTGTAGAGCAACGGCATATTGACATCGAAAATCCCGAGCAGCGAATAGGCTCGATCCTCGATTCGAGTGGTCTGCCGTTTTGCGGCCCAGGACATACGTCTCGCGATTCGAAGCGGCCAGAACCTTGGACCATCTCGGCCCACATATCTGGCAACCTCCAGGACATCTATGCCTGTAACTGCGTCGATGGCTTCATATAAGTCACTGGTAGTGCCGCACTTCTTCCAATTCTGGTCAAAAAACACCAGACTCCGTGGGGCTAAGAGTTCTTGGAGTGTCCAACCCCGAGTAAACCATTCAGACGCCTTGAAGGACCCGATCCACCCCGCCGCCGACAGGCCTTTGCCAAGTGGGTTGCCGCGGTGAGTGGAGATAGATACGTCGTAGAGGTAGGCATAGCAGACTCCGGAGCTCTCATACCACTGGTACATGGAGTTGATAGCTTCTTGGTGTTCAGCGCTGCTGGACTTATCGATGCAGCAAGTGTCGGCCCATACATATTCATAGCCATCCTTCAATGCCTGGCGCCTGAAGTTATTGATTTTGCGGAAACCTCGCTTTTGCTGAATATGTCTCCTTCCTGACACCACGCTACTACACTCGATTACTCTGCACATGTCCTGGTACGAGAGCTCATCCTGCTCCCAGCGGTGGGATAGTATCGCGTACTTGGGGATATTGTCGCCGAAAAACTCTTCAAACCGAAAGGCGTCTGATCTCAGGAGACGCATCACGCCTTGGCTATGAAGAGGGATTTATGAATGCGACTGGAGAATTGCTATTGGGACCTGCCGGCGCGGCTCCAGAGACGCGGAAAGATCTCCCAGTAATGCTAGAGCGTGAACAAATGTATCTAGATGCAGAAAATCAGCCACGCATACACAGCAAGGCTCTAGGCAACGATTCGTTTGCATCTAGAACATACGGCATAGCTAATTACAAGAATGTCAGGCGGGATATCTTACCAGCAATGACCCGGCTTCCTGCTTGTGGGGTCAGCGTATCAGAAATCATCTAAGATAATTATACAGAAAGCTCTAATATGTGATGCGATGGTAGTTAGACGTATAGACGTTATGAAGGAGAAAGAACTGACGCGCGTACAAAGAGCCAGCGATCTGGAGTAGCCAAGTCGGAGGAGTCAGGCAGGAGGGTGTCTCAGTTTAGGCAGATTCTTCGGGCAGCAATCAGGCCTCAAGTACAGGAGTCCCGGTGACGTGGCGACATATGCGCGAGGTCCTAGTACACCCATTGTGGCAGGAATGGCTCAAAAGGGTATAGCTCTCTTGTTCAGCGAACAGCACCTGTCCCCAGCCAGGGATGGACATCTTACGAATGGGAATCGAATCGATAGATTCATTTGATGCCAAGTCTTACGAATATCGAATCGAATTTCTTGGCGTTCGATTCGATGTCGAATCTACTACAAGCCCATTCGATTCGCATCGAATCTACCATCAGCTGGCACCACCCCATTCGTTTGCCCCTGTTCTTTTTATTTAGTCTACCTCTCAGCTATTCATTTCTTCTCCGCTAAATTTGCACAAACGGATGAAACAGATAACATCATCAGAGTCTCTTCCTTCTGTTAAGGCCAGATTGCTGCTTACGTGCACTCGCACACGCTTCAATCCTCGCGGGAAATATTGATTAAGCAAGGCTGCGTGTACGCTGAACCACCCAACGTTTTGGGGCGCGCCACCAGAGTTGCACTCGCGAATTGCACTACACAAGAACCCTCCGTACACAAAAACCCAGTTCGCCTAAACTAAGCATCAGTTCATGCAATGCTCCCATACAGCTAGCTTCCCATGCAATGGTAAATGCTGGATCGACAGCCGGAGCGACAATATGTAAGCCCAAGTCCACCGTAAGCTACTCAGAATTTGTACTAAAGTGGGGCAAGTTACGGATTGGGTTGGATTTTATTTTATTTTGCCCGGAGGGGAGTCCCTATAGGGCCTTCATATAGTTAATCTAGTTCATATTTTAGAACATTTAGTATCTGACACCCTAAGCCCTACGGATCGTTATCTTATCGCTTGCTACCTCATCTCCGGTCCACCAACTGCGGGTTTCCCGCATTTCTGTCTTTACATCCCTTCTAATTTTCTGTACTTCACGCCGACGTCTTCATGGGTCTCCATTCATTGCAATAATGGTGCTTTGGCTTCGTTATGTCTATGTGTATTCTCATCTTAGTAGTCGTGATTCTGCGATTCCTCGCTTTTTTCCAAAGTAAGAAACCACTCTTGACTGATATCTGCATGGTCTCCTTGTCCTGGAATTGACTTTTATCGAGGTACCGTTTAATAACTCGTTATGATCGAAAAGCTCCAGCTTGCGGTCTCGCTGGGAGAGAAGAATATTCCTACATAGTAAGACTGTAAAATAAACTCTTCTAGGGTCAATCGAGCAAGACACCTATCGAGAAATCGTACTAAATTTCGTGCATGAGTCGTCTTGCTTGGCTCGGGAGCTGGCACTATCGCCTTGGGAGATCCTTCAATAGGCTCATCATCCTAAATGAATCCTTCTATGCAAATATCTTCATTCAGGTATTGTACGTTAATCGTGTCTTATGCCTAAAATGGGTCATGCTGATCATTCTCTGCCCCTGAATTCGATGTGCCTGAGGGATCTGCAGGCATCTCCTCCTCCAGGATACAAATGCTATTTTCTGCATAATTGCCATTAGTCTTATCTAATAGGAACAAAGCCTCCTCTTTTCTCATATTGGGTAGGTTAGACTCGTTGATGGTGTCTGGTGCTGATCCATTTCGCGTATCGGTTGGGTTAGATTCCTCTATAGTATCGAGCGCTGATCTGAGTTAATAACTTTCCGTAGAACTGCCTGTAGGTGATGTTTGGCCAACCTCTCCTGTATCCTCTCTGACGGTGGTTTGATTGGAATTTGGCAGTTCTGACTGCTGTCGCCGTGCATTCCGCGTTGCACGCCTCTGTCGTCTTGGATATGCTTGGGGCAATGGGGATGTGCTGGTACTCGCTCTCCGTATCATTATGAGCTCGTGACGGAAAAAACCAAAAAAAAAAAATATAGGAAAAGGAATAAAGTACTACGAAGGAATAAAAGTGAGGCTATTCCACGGTTTCGAGATGGTGTCTTCATGACGTGAAGTGGCAGTAACACAAGGGAAAGTGGCAAAGGTAATTACAAAGGCGATGCCCGCCAAGTGATGCTCCTAGCAACAATGCACATTTTCTCTTCCGGTGCCTCCTTTGAATGTCATAACACCACATAACGATAAACTCCATTCACGCTAGATTCGTACATACGTTGCGTCTTGTACCGCCCATCAATATACTATCCAGGAGGCCGCGGCAAGTTCTCAGAGGAGCTTGAATCCCGGCTCGGTTTCTCTTTCGCGTACTCATCCAAGAGTTTCTGTGCTATTTCTAATGGCACAGAAGCGACTTCGGCCCTCAGATGCTATTCACAAACGAGTCAGTAACGAATTCCGTACACAGTAGCATCTCAATGGGCCAATCTTCAAGCGACTTACCGCTGGAAAGACATCTGAAGGGTAGAACTTGAACTCCTCCATCAATCTATACAACGACAACACTTGCCTCCACGGCACCAGCGTATCGCCCACTAAGAAAGCCGGAAACGAAGCTGTCGCAATCTCCTCGACAATCCACTGCCGCTGGAAGTACGGGCGCGTCATAAACTCCACGCACCCCAGCCAGCGCGGCATCAGAAACGGCGGCTCACCATTCGGTCCCTCTTCCCACATGTACTGTATTGACTTTGTCCACACATGCGTGGGCGAGTAGTCTTCCGGATGGCTCTTTCGGTGGCTGGACTCACCCCAGTATGGCGGCATGGCGTCTTCGATCTCCTCCATGGTTGTTATCGTGATGTCAGTATGCTCGGCCTTCTCGCCTAGCCAGCCGACGACGAGATCAGCGTAATCGTAAATGTACTTTATGTCGCTCAGCTGTTTCGACTTCTCCCACTCATCGTTCTGATTAACGCAGAGAATGTCAAGCCAGACACGCAGAACGCCTGGCCGGCTGACTTCGCCATCCGGCAAGTGCGAGCTATTCGATGCGAATAAATGCTTCAGCCAACGTGGGACGCTTTGCAGACGACTGGCCGGCATGCGCTGGCAGCGCTGTAGGATACCGGGATAGAAGACGGCACGCATGTATCGCAGGGCCAATGCGAGATGAGCCGTGATGGTGACCGGGCGGCTGCTAGCGAAGATGGTTTCTGTCTCAGCCGGGTCGCCGTAGAGGGACGAGAGGGCGATGTACTCCAGTTCCTTGGAGTGGCGGACAGTGATAAGGCGGCATTTGATGGGATCGTCGAGGTTGTGCGACGGCTGGATCTCGAGCAGGCGGATCTCGCGGCTTCGGGGGTTGAGGCGCTTGTATGGGATAGCCATTTTGGAATCCGGCGGCTTGGAAGGGACGGAAGATGCAGAAACCAACTGGGGCAGGGATGGGGGTGCAAAGTTATACTAAACGGCGTCCGCCCCCGACACGGAGGGTCCATGCCCGGCCAAGGAAGGGATGCTATAGCGTTACGATATGAGGCATGGACTCGCAGGCATGTCTCACAATGACAGACCACACACTCCAATGGGTGCAATCTGAGTTCATTGTGGGCTCTTCTGATTTGTGGCTGTCCCCGAGTTAGAACAATTGACTTTCAACTACTGCAGCTCTTGGGCTAGCGATTTAGCGTAGGCTACCCCGCTCACTTTGTATGTAATATAGGCAATCAATGGTTGCTCACAGCTCACAGCAGCTCACTTAACAGGCTTAAGGTTATACCTAGCCTGCTCCACACCCTGCAGCCACAACTGAGGATGGTTGTCCATTCTGAACTCCAGTACTCCGTACTCCATACTCCTTAGTCTTGCCCGAATACTGACCTACTACCATAATGCAGTAACCTCGCACCAACCCAGGACGAACGATGCGCTGATAACCGATATAAGTCTTAGGACATAAGCTTTTGACATAACTAGGATATTACATGTATCAAATGCTTAGAATGAAACCTCACTATGTTCCTACATCTCATGGTAGGGTATATCGGGTGCCTCCGTTTCGCTTGCCGATCTCGTCCTAGTTCATCAGTGCGTTAGCTAGCCCAGATAATCTCTTTGAGTGCTCCTACGCTAGTGGGGCTGCCTGGGACAAATCGGATCAGTGCCGATACGTGCCTCAGTTAGCAGATACCTCACTTACCGCTGAGCAGCTCACCGATAAGCTGGTATCTGTCAAACCTGGGGAAGCCGCGAGCTGCCCCACCAGCATAAGAGCACTCAAAGAGATACTACAGTAGTTTCAAGGAAATTGTGAGTTGTCAGCCACATGAAGTCTAGACCGATTGGATATGTGGCGATCATGATCTGGCTAGGTCCAGTAGGGCCGACACGTCCTGGTGGCGGCGAATGGCGAGGTCAGTGGGGGGGCCCATTTTCGCCCGTCATAATCCCTGGTGGCGATCTCTATGCGAATCTCAAACAATTTGCGCTAGCTCACGGATCATTAGCGCAAGGTCAACGAAGAAAGCGAAACGGGGCCGGACGACGTGCGATCGGCTGGACAAATCATTCAATCAAGTGAGGAAAACGCCGATCGTGATTTAGAAAAGTCTTCCCATCACTCCATTATGACTGAGCGGCTAATGGTTGGTTGACAGGATCTGAAGGGTATTATGGAGTACTGTCTTAAAATATAAACCCCACTAGGTAGTGATGCGAGTGTGGCTGGACAGGGGTTAGATTGGGTTGTGGGGACTAGAGATTCAACTCTCTAGGTCTCAGGAATTTTCTAGGGATTTTTGAAGCATCATCATCATCAAGGACGTCGGCTTCAACAGCTGGGGAGGCAGAGAAGCCTCTCAGTTGCAGAAGTCAACGGGACTGTTATTTTCTAGACTGTATGACTATCAAATTCATTGCGGATTTCCTGCTTTTCTTCAGACCTCTTTTGATCCGGCCGAATACGCCCTTTTCCTGCGAGCCGACCGACCGCGTCCGCGGTCTTCCACCCAAGCCCGGATCAACCGCTGCAACCTTCATCTTTTCGAGCCTTGCCACAATCCGCAGCGGCGATCCAACCCGACAGAGTGTCTAATTAGACACTTTTCTAGCTATCTTGAAGAGACCGGCCCGTCATCTTCACTTGCGGTGGTGCTGGAAGCAGCCGCTGCCGACCTCTGCTGGAGGCGGTGAGACGGCGTCAGTCGCGATTGGCCCCTGCGGTCCCGGAAAGATAGCTAGCCATTTGGGTGTGGTTTCTTCCTCGTCCGCCAAGGTCGTTTCAGTAGTCTTTATTAACGAGTGCTCCTCTCTCACCCGCGAAGCCGCCTCTCTGTATCCTAGGCTTTCCTATTGAGGTCTTGCTTAACAATGCCAAATACCGTCCTGCTCAGAGCGCCGAGGACGGCGAGCGGGATCATGATGGCGACGAGGATGAGGATGAAGCTTATAGAAAGCGTCGACGCAAACGCCGTCATTCCCATGAGCCCTTGGCTAGCATCAAACGCCGTGGCTATGGGCATACTACTCAGCAACGCCTAACGAACACCACACGATCAGTACTAGGGGATCGAGCGCCGACACCCCGTATGCTTAGCCCGTTTTCATCATACACAACATCAGACGATTCAGATACTAGGCATGATTTTGCGAAATTTCAGGAACGGCAATTTAACAACGTCATACCGAAGGAGGTTGTTCTCGACGGTATAACCACCTTTCAGTTACAATTTGGCTGGGACATATGCTCAAAGTATGACACAGGCGATACTGTTCACAACAGGCGCCGCCGAACATTTGCAGGCTCAACCGGCCGAGTACATCGCGGCGAAGGTGCGAAAGCCAAGTTCACACCGGAAGAGGATAGTTTCCTCCTCGAATTGAAGGAGAGCGAAGACGGCCAGTCATCTCAACAGCTCACCTGGTTAGAGATTATCAGCGGTTTAACGAGAGATTTCCGGGTTGACGATTGTGTAAGTCACTTCAAGTGCATTACTGTATGAAGTTAAAGGGCCGAGGGGAGCCTTAGCATATAGTTAGCAGTATTATAATTTATGCATTAGACTTTTACTATAACTAAATGCAGAACCGGCTTTATCTTTAGTAAACATACTTATAATTATAAGCACATACTAACTTAGTGCTTTTTTTTTTTTGCGTGGCGAAAGGGTGGGGTTAGCGAAAGGGTGGTTATGCATGGGTACAACTTTAGTTATCCCGCCATATGCAACGATGTTACAGTTGGAGATCTAACTCGGTTATTTAACGAGTACTATAAGAGCGGAACTATCCTCACGCCTAGTATATATGCGAACACTTACACTGATGGAGAAACTTACAAAGAACAAGCCCCGGACATATATAACCCAGGTCCTATCGTCAAGTACATCCAACGTTACCGGATAGAGCTTCCTATCGGTAGTCAAAAGCAATATTTAACTATTGCGCCTTCGGTTATAGATAGTTAGCCCCTACTAGAAGGTTTACTGCGCGGAGATTTAGGACGTAAATCAGGGCGAGACCTTATTACTTCCAGCCAAGGCGGAAATCTATATACCCATTCATCCAGATAACACAGGCCCCAATATCCAGCATCTTAAGTCAATCCACAAGGCAGGGGTATTTCATCAGCTAAAAGATCGGGTCAAGTTTCTAAATATATATCCATTCTAAGTAAATATACGAGATTTAACGAAACTTCCTCCACCACATTAATAGATTACTTAGGCATTTACTCTTGATTCATTTAGCATGAAACATATTCCACCACTAAATAAGGCATACTACCAAGCGGCGCACTTAATTTCCCACCTAAAATCGCGACTTTAAACTTTCATAACTTAACTAACTTTTTATTACAATAACTATGTACGGAAGTCCATAGGGGGCACAGTTCCAAAACCCCCAGCCCTCTTTTTACCTACAGTCAAAGATAGATCGGAAACGAGTATGGTACTGCTATCTCTGCGAGAAACAGCGTCGTCAACAAGAACTTCCAGCAGTCTCAAATGGCAATTCTACAGCACTTGATCATCTCCACCTGAAACATCATATCGACAAGACTACTGGAGAACTCAAGTCCTTTCGAGGAGACTCAGTGGACTCGAGCCAGCCCTCGATATCCGATTACCAGGACATGAAATCGATCATCTTCTCCTGCCGCTTAGATCGGTTCAAGGAACTCCTAGTCCGCTGGCTAGTCTGTTGCCATATCGCCTTCTTCCAGATCGAGAATGACTACTTTCGCGACCTCCTCTTCTATCTATTCCCACCCTTAGCTGATCT
>VYKG01000889.1:0-10917 GCA_011426275.1 Dactylonectria torresensis | reverse complement strand
CGAAAAAGTGGTGAATTATCGTGCTGAAAGCGGCTATTTCTGGTCACAATTCGAGGAAGGTATTGCTGCAAGCATTCAAGCAGAACTCGCGCCGTAACGCCGCCACGCTCAGACTCGGGGTCGCCGGACAGCGTGATCATTGGAAGGCGTCTGCGATAGCTAAGGCAGAGAAAACATCTGCGAGTGTCTCATTATAGTGACACGGGTTTGGACATTCTGTCTAAATAGTCTCTCATGCTAGGAACTGTTAGAGAAGTCACAATCGCAGTAAGAAAACGCACCGGCTTACAGAAGCACCAAGTGCGTCTTTGACCCTCGCCTCGGGCTATGATAACTTCATCTGAGAAGACCCAAGACTCCCAGAAATCTGTAGGCATATGCAGATATCACCTAGCAAAGCGTAGACATTTTCTGGCTGTAGCTTCGCTAATAAACGGCCGGATAAGTGACTTGAAATGCATAATGCCTTCCTTTCTGAGGAACGTTAGAATCGTCTTCTTAGAGCAACTCAACCCGGCCTCTTCAATCAATTCCTCGATTTGGATATGAGGGTCTTGTCCTATTATGTACTCTTAGTATTCGTCTTTTCTCCCTGTCTCCTAGCTTGTGCGGCCGGCCGGGCCTAGGTTGGTCTTGACCACTTTGTTGATCGCGATACCGCCGTACCACACCATAAATGGCGTGCCGACTTACTCCCTCATCACGTGCGATTGCGGCGGCCGACACGCCCGAATTGTACCTCCAAGCAATCCTCGTCCTCGTATGAGGAGAATGTTGTATTTGGGACACCATTCTGACCTAAATTGGCTGCGTAATGCGTCTTTGAAGTTGAGGTTGATTATGGTGGAGGTAGAAGGGAAAGCGGGGTACATGAAAATGTGTCGTAACTTTCGGACACCCACTGTAGACGGGCTTGTCTCGACAGCCGTATGGTGTTTGAGGATGAACTCCTTTCATCCAGCCCTTAGAACTCAGGAACTCGCTTCATCAATCTCTGCTCGACGTAGACCTTGGGGGGGACATGCGAAAGTGTGGTATAAATGACGGTGTCATTGGTGGGGTCGAAATGAAACACGCGAGGTTTGCGATTGGAATAGAAGAAAATTTAATGAATAGTTCAATGTCTTAGGCGATATATCTACATGTTGCCATCCCAAATTTTGACCATGAATTTCGTTTTGAAACGCTGGCTTGGCCCTGTTGTTCCTACATAGTCTTAATTCCTAACCAACAGGTCGCGCAAC
Source organism: Dactylonectria torresensis (assembly GCA_011426275.1). Taxonomy (NCBI): domain Eukaryota; kingdom Fungi; phylum Ascomycota; class Sordariomycetes; order Hypocreales; family Nectriaceae; genus Dactylonectria; species Dactylonectria torresensis. The sequence goes on along the minus strand of VYKG01000889.1, from coordinate 9,673 downwards.
TCGCATTGGTATATCCATATATTGCTAGACGTTTTATCCATTTTCGTCCCAATAATATCTCCCCTGCCTTAGCGGCTTCGACTGCGGCGGCGGCTCCGACTTGCATCGCGTCCATCCCTGCGCGGAGACAGGCTTCGGTCCCCCCTAGTCCTCCTATCCCTCGACCTGCCCCTGTCTCTTTCTCTTTCGCGGTCCCTGTCTCGATCTCGGTCTCGTCGATCTCGATCACGATCCCTATCGCGGTCCCTATCACGGTCCCTGTCTCTATCACGGTCCCTATCCTTATCAAGATCCCTGTCCCGGTCATGATCCCGATCCCGACCCCTTTCCCTTTCCCGTCGGTCTCGGTCCCGATCGCGGTCCCTATCATCCCGGTTGCGACTCCCATCCGTGTCCCCACCTAGTTGCCGGCCCCGGCCCCCGCTCTTCGAGAGAGAGTTTCGTAGTCATCTGACTTAAGTCTGGGAGGTCTCTATCAGACTTATGCGAATTTGCCACATTGAGTCGCAACGGGGTAATCACGGGACTAGAAGAGGGAATCCGCCCGGTGTGATGTGATCAACCAGGAGGGTGAGGGTTTCGTGTTCGCTGCCAGGCGCCTCACCGCCGCCGTGGTAACACAACTCTTCTCCTACATGGTGTGCAAAGGCACACAGTGCGGCTACGTTGCATGGGGAAACGTACATCGTCCTCCACATCCCAAGCGATCCCTCCTGTGTCTACTACTCTATGTGCGCACCGAGCCTAGACTTTGAGGACGGTAAAGAGAGTCGGCTTCACCGGACGGCTGTGGCGCAGGTCTATGCCCCTGTGCTTCAAGCCATTCGGTCACCGCCGCCCTCTCAAGCGTGGCAGGACGCTGCCGAAAACCTTGACACGTAGGCTATTGCCACGTGCCTCCAGAGGAGACACCAGCTTGATCCGGGCGAACCACTGGCTTAGCATTGGATGTGTGCTCTAGAGTAGGCCTCCAAGTTGAAGAGCTCAACCAAGTTGGGAGGCATATTCCAAATTGTGAAATTCGCCGGGGGGTATAGGGTAGGCAGCCGAGAATCCACACTCCAGAAACCTGGGCTCCATTAGCTGTACCATGGGTTACTATACCAAACGGTTGGTACATCACTGTGTATTACTTGAACTTTACCTCGAGGTGTAGTCAACGCAAGGCGATGTAAATGAAGTCTCGTTGCGGGCGGCTGGGCAACCAGCGTGCCGTGTTGAGCGGCCACCAAAGCGCGCATGCAACACTCGGCCGTCAAAGTTTCAGGGGCGTCGATATGTGCTGTCCGAAAACCACACGATGACTAGCGAAATGGAGTACACATCTTCAATGTGAGATTCTCTTGCGATAAAAACACGAGTTAATCCAACATGCGTGAGCTCCTGTAGCACTCCATGCCGGGAGTTAGCTCGTCGGCTCGTCTAGCCTAGGCCCCAAGCCTCGAAAACCTTCCTCTGCCAGTCTGATCTCTTCGGTGACGCATATACAAAGAGATCATAGTACCGCAGTGGCAGAGGCATAGCCATATGCACTAACATGGCCTAAACTCGGCTGCTGAAGCCGACGGGGAGGTGGTAGATCAGTAGTGGACACCGCACGAGGGGGGTTATTGCACTTGCGGGGAGAAGGCGCTGGGATGGTGAGTGTATTGATGTGACTTGGGTCAATAGATTCAAGTTGTTCATGTAGGTCTCAATGTGATTTATTTCATTTAACAGAAGCAAAATCAATGGTATTGAAGTGCCCAGGTGGTCGGGGCCTTGAGAATGGTCACGCAAGTTTGACGGTGGGTGGTTTTGTACCACTGGTGCCAGATGCCGGAGCGAATTTCTCTCTCCCTTGGCTGTCGACCAGCATAGTGCCGCAGAAGAGATGATTGTTCTGATTTCGCCATGCTGATATATAGTACCTCGGGCACTACCTGAGTAATTACGAGACAGGCCTTTTACGAAGATGAGGCCGCAGGGGCATGGTCCACCAGTTGTCGGACCCATGACAGAGTATCAACCCTAAATCAGGTCATCACAAGGGTAGCCAGGCCAGCGTAGACTTTTCACTTCACCGATTCTTAAAAGGCGGCGGAAGGCTCACCCAGGCGGCTACGGGTTGAGTGCCATGATGAAATTGAATAGGGAGGCGTGCCGAGAAATAAGGCTTCCTCAATCCATATCTCAGTCCGGGTGGAGGACCTCATTACCATCGACAGTCGGGCTCGAGGGAAGATGGCGTTTTTGGCCGGATTATAAGGGAATCGGAAAAGGGCAGGAAATATGCGATGAATCGAAGTTATACAATCTAGGAAAATAAAAGTCCCGTGTCTTCCAGCAGCTGGAACAGCTGTTGAAGCTGATGATGGTGATCCTCATCCTCCCTGTCTCTCGAAAAATCCCCCTATCCCTAGGATGTTGAATCCCTTGTCCCCATAACCCTCCTAGCCCTCCGTCCAATCTGCCCCGTATCAATACAGAGAGAATATATTTACCGTGATACCAAAAATCCCAACTTCATCCTGCTCACTAGCTGATATCAAAGGATCTAAAGCCGAGACACCCAACTCAACTCATTTATCCTTTCTAATAGTTTAACGAGTTCTTCCTCGCTAAACTCCGCCTGGATAAATCTCATTATAGTGTGGGTATGGCGCGTATCATCCATCAAAGCCTGCATCTTCACCTTCTCGCCAAATGACCCACTTAGTGCTCGTACCTTGTCCTCCTCCTTCTCCTCCCTCTTCTCCTCCCCCTTTTCCTCATGTGCCGAACCAGGTGTCTGCAAAGCAAGCATAAGTAGGGCCTCTGGACTCTTTGTTGGCACGACGCCAACGTCTGTCTTAACCGGCCTTTGAAATCCGAAACAGTGGAGCCCTGTCTCCGAAACTCCATCATCCGGACGAGACATCCTGATGAACCTCCCAAATAACGCTCCCTGACTAACGAGCCGAGCCAGTACGGGATGCAGCGCTAGTCGCTCACGTAGTTCGGGGTTAAAGACGCAAATAAAAAGCTCAGGCAGACAATGTTAGCGCCCTGAAAGGGTTGGATGCGGGATTACTTACCTGCTCCGCTTTTAAGTAGTTACTCGCGTCACCTGCTATATCTTCGATGGACCTTTTGACAGATGATTGAATGTTTTTGATCCATATCTCCACCTAAAAAGAGGTCAGTGCATGAAAAAGGCAGGTGCTGCAATACTCACCTCCTTCGTATTGTCGGCGTCCTTCATGGCTTTTTCCTGTTTGTCTGTAGCCATGGTGACGGCAGAGTGATGGGTGAAGAGTATGGAAATCACGGATGCCCTTGGAAAGCGAGATAGCGGGGAAGCGTGGTTTTATAGACGAGAACCCTTGTCTAGAGTCGCAAGAGCCACGTTGTTTGGGGTTGGATTACGCCTGGCAGCCTCATCCAAAATTTCTTGGTCGTTGATCAGGGGCGGTGAAGCCGTACTGCTAGGATTGTTGGGCATTAATTTTTTGGATCACCTTACGAAAACCATGTAGGCGTGCTTGAGAGTTTTGGACAGCCGTTGGTAAGAACCTTGGATGGTGTAAAAGACTCAATCAATTACATGGAATAGTTGCCTTGGCTGGACAGCCATAAATTCCCTCTAAATTGCACCTTTCACAGTCTACAGATCGATGGTTTCCCCTTCCTTCCTCGAGTTGATGTGATCCTGTCCACAATAGACAGAAGCCAAAGCCGTGAGAGAGGTTGGGAGCAAGCATCGGCCTTCCTCATTACCCTCGGTCTAGTGGCTAGCAAGTGTGGACGTGGGTGAGTCTGGACGCGCGCAGTGGATGAGGCTGAGTTAGTTGGAACAAGGGCCAGGCCAGGGTGCATATCTCTTGGCGCGGTTCTGTGTCAGGGCTGGGTTCCTTGAACTTTCTGACAATTCATTCACACAGTGCTTGGAGTGGGCGTTAGTATGGCAACGGTCTTTTGTCCGTGCTGACCGTAAGTGTGATTCAACCTGCGCCGCGGGGTGCACTTTGGAAGCCCCGGAGCCAGGGGTCATTGAAGGGGGGGCACAGACCTGTCATTTTTCCTGGCGAGGGGGTGCTTCTAGGCAAAGGAGGCTCTTGTTCCGTTCCTAGACGGGTCAATCGAACAACAACTCCTTACTATGTACTAAGTCCTGGCTTCGTACATGGCTTTTGAACCCAATGCGCGGCGAGGCGAGGCTTTTTTGACCCGCCCACCAGTCGCTGCTAGTGCGGAGACGGTTTGACTCTAATTTTATTTTCTGGGAAGAAACAGAAGGGCCTCCCCAACCAACAAGGACCACCCAGCACTCCAGGGACGCACTGATGGGATAGACTGCCCACCTAGCTGTGGCAAAGACCAGGAGGGATAAGCCAGGATCAAGTGCATAACGTTGTTGGGTTCTGGTAGTGATACTGAATGTTTACGCTGTGCGCGTGAGTTTGCTCGGGAAGCACGGCTTGATGCTAGCATAACGGACCCGAGGCCACCAGATGAACTACGGGTACCATGGCACACCCTCTGCTCAGTGGCTCACCTTGTCCCCTTGTTGTAGGTCTCCGCCCCAACATGATTCACTTGATTCACCGATTTGGTCATACCCTTTACAAGGTCTGGAACAGCCTCCCAGACCGCCGACACAGCCGCCCTGACCTTTTCTGCTTAATAGAGACTCTGTTGCTACCATGGATCCCTAGAGCTACATGAATGGAGAGTCTGAAACCTGATTTCTAGGATTGGGGATTACACTAGCTGAGCAAGGTTGTCCAGAGCGCAGGCTTAGACTGTTAGACTATAACGCTCACATCCAAGCTTGGATGTATTTCGGGGCTGCCAAATGAGTCATGGACTGAATATGAGGCGCCGGTGGAAAGAACCAACCTGGATGGGGACACGGGCGCCACTGTGTTAGTGCGGCTGAACGGCGTGCCTAGAGATGGGCGGTTGCGTGTCTACCATTAGCCCTGGTCGCGTAGATGAGGGGAAGGGCCGCCGTCAAGGAGACAAGCCATCTCTGACAAACAAGGGTATCCACTCTCTGCAGCCCAGTCCCCTGAATACCACCGATGGACTGTCCTCCCTGGAGGTTGTGACTTGCATCAAAGCAACCGCATAGGTTGGCAGTGTATGGCCGTTGTGTAATGATGCCCAACGACAAAGCAGGGTGCCCATTCATAGGGTAGACGACGCAATTACTTTTGCTAACAACACCTTATTGGGGGGGGACTCGTTCGCCCTGCCGTCAACTTGGCCGCAATGCAGTGCAGGGGAGCAAAGGATTTCATATATGACGAGAACAGCGAGGCATCTGAGCCGCCGTGAAGTTATTGTGGCTAGGAATTAGCGTAGCTCTACACGGAGCGTGCTATGATGCTCGTGAAAGATGAGAGTCCTCTATGCCAACACCGAGTCATACTTTTTCAGCGCGAGCTCGCGTATGCATTATGAATAGACAATGGATTCAATCACGTATACATTACATGTCCATGGTGAGGTAACCGTCCATTTTGTGTAGGCCGCCTTAGCCGGCATTTTCTCCCCGCTATTCGTTGAAACAAGGCAAACAGGGTCGCCCCGGCCGCCATACCCCAGCCCGGTTGATGGTACGTGGAGGTTCCACGGCATGGGAGGAGAGGACGTCCATGCAAGTGTAGTCACGTCGCCCGCACAGTGTTAACCTATGCCGCTAGATTGGCGCATTTCCCAGGGATGGCAATCCGCCAGTGGATACTCAGGGGGCTGGTACTCCAAATATCATGCGGCGGTGTGCTACGCAGGTAATGCCGGTGGTCTAATGGGGTATGCGCTCTTACCTTGGGTCTCACCGATCGTTGAGCCTCATTGTCACCATTCGCAATTCCATCAACTGCCCATTGCGAGAGATGCAATTGGATTTATAACACACATACCCACTGGGTTACTGAACCGACCATTTCGAATAATCGTCCATCCTCAAAGAGATGTATCGGGTGCTCCCATACCGATTGAAGAGCCATGACAACACAACGAAATGAGGTGGGTCTATTGGTAGGGCATTTCCGAATCTCAGATTATTCACTGACATTATTATTTAGGGAGACCACAACTTGGCGATGTCCATTGGTTTTCCCAACGAGGCAGGTTGGGAACTAGAAATCGACCACAGTTACCAAGCTGTATGCGACGAACTATCACTCAACCCAGAATATGAAACCACACTTTGCACTATCTACGATGTGGGGAACTCATTTCTAAAAAACGGCAACTAGATGCTTCGATGAAGCTCTTCCAGTTGGTATGGGCCAAGCGAATGAAAGAACTTGGTCCGATTCATATGAGCACCCAGGAAGCCCGGTGCGCGATGTCAAGATATATAGTACCTCTGGAGGCGTTTACCTTAGTGCATTTTTAGGAGCATACCGGTAATAGCTGATGTAAGCCGTATTATGAGGGTTCCTTCACACCCTGTCTGAAGTAAATTACACTTTGCTCTACTAAGTTATATGCTTTGAATACCTAAATATTATACCTGTTACTATTTTTATCTTTGCCATGTTACATAAATAAGGACTATCCGTTTATCACAAATAAGTTTCTATTATAACGAACCACTAGTTGATCTTTGAAGATGCACTTTGTGGCGATCACATTCTTTGCTTGGGTAGTTCATCGCCCCTGTCTTGATAACGGCGATGCTCCCTCGTCCGCTTCACCCGGCGGCCCGATGTTGATGTTCAGCAGCTCACTGATCTCTTGCATCTGCGCTTCACTGCAGCTGCCCAGACTCTCTATATCTCCTCCCGTCTGCCAAGTCGAGTAAACTGACGCTGCCCTGTTCAGGGTCATAACATCGAGATCGGTCACGGACGTCTTCCTATTGGCCAGTTTGACTTGCACTTCCTGGCCTCTGAGAAGAAATGTCTCTTGTTTATCCGAGAGCTCGCTTCTGCAGAAGATGAGTGCGACGCGCTTCTTTATCTTCATCTGCTCCGCATCGTATCCCATGAAGTCGGATAGCACTTACATCATCGGCGCTTCCGACGATATGATGGAGCCGACTCGGGCGATGTCCCGTCGATCTGTGAATGGGTGTCAGTTCTGATGAGCCCGGGGAAATATGCGTCCGTTGGGCTCGCTTCTATAGGCTCGGCATACCCAATATCGAGCTGGTGCCTCCTCGTTGTTTGTTGGAAGTCTTGGCCATCCGCCATGTCAATCAAGTGCATTGAGTTGATGGCCTCAGCGGGATCCTCGTAGGCCAGGACAGCAAGGACGCAGTCCTCCAAGTGGTCGTACATCGCACTGGGGGAAGGAAAGATCTGCTGGCAAACACTGCAATCACCAAATGAATAGGCCACTTCCCGCGGGGGACGCGGGCTCTCTGGCCTCAAACTCGCATTGTATGATTTGGGCTTGCCCTTGTGAGCCTCTAAAAGGTGTGCCTTGAACAGGTCGAGGCGGTCGAATGATACTTCGTGATTTGACCCTAATTCTGGACAGAAATCACACACCATTGTGCCTCGGTAGTGGTTAATCGCGTGTCTGTTTCGGTCATACTTCCTTGAGAACCCCTTGGTGTGATACTCGCATGACCTTATGGGGCATTTCTCTGGCCGTTCCTTGGCATGCGTCCAGGTGTGCATCTTGAGGTCCCTGAACTGCTTGTGGCACTCTGGACAAGTTTGTAGACGACCTTGTAAACGACCGTTGTTACTTCCACGGGCCTCACGCCCTGGCGAAGTGTTATCCACCTTTGGGGGATTCTTTTTGCGGCTGGAATTTGACTGTTTGCGCTTGGAAATGAGCGTATTTGACCAGGCAATCTTCGATGTTGTCCAGTGAGAAGTAGAGGTTCATCCCCGCGCTTTGGGGGTCAATCGCCTGACTAGGAAGGGTAGAAGAAGTGAAGAATCTGATCGGAGAGTTGGCTGTATAAATTTTGGAGATGGGATGGTATCCTCCAGTTCGAAATCAGGGGGTCGCTGGGTCTGGGGCCAGCCGCTGGACTCGCATTAGGTTCGGTTTCGGTTGCGATCTGCGTCTGTCCAAGGTTAGGAATGAAAGAGGTGTTGACGTAGGTTTGATGCGCACCAGCCTAGAACAATCAAGGCCAGATTGTTGGTTTTGGTTTGAATTGCCATACATGGGCATTCCGTTCTGAGCTGGGGGCATGCCGTAGCCAGGGAGCTGCTGCTGTTGCATAGAGCTCGAGACGTCAGCGCCGTAGGGCTGCGAGGCACCCATGGCCGGCATCCGGCGCCTGTCCGCGTTGTTACCATTGTCGAGGCGTCCAATCGAGCTAGATCGCGATAAATGATTCTGGTCTCCAGCCATGTTGTTCATGCCGTCTTGGACGGGAACCATGTCAAAGGGGTGACCCATGTTGTCTCCTTGAATGTTACTAAGACCGTTAAGGTGGTTCAGGTCGCCCTCGTGACCAAGACCAGCAGCCTTCTGGGCCTGGGCATTCTTCTTGACGTGAGCTTGAGGGTGGGACAAGTGGCTAACTCCGGTGGGGTTTCCACGACGAATGGAGCACTTTTGGAAGTGACGCTTCAGGATATCAGTTCGAGAAAACGTATCGCGGCAAAGCACACACATGTAGGGGCGGTCGCCGGTGTCTGTGGCAAAGTGGAAAGAATCTGCGTTAGCCGAATGACGGACGAATGAGGCACGCGTATACTTGCGTCGCAGAAGGTGGCGCTTCAAATGCTTTGCATGGAGGAAGGTCTTTGTGCAATGGGGGCAAGGAAACTTTCCATCAGCGTCCTTGACAGGAATCACCGTGTTCTTGGTGCCGCCAGTACCAGCGGCGGGGGCGGCAGGTCGGCCTGGGGCACCGGGCAGGATACCGCGTCGGCCCTGCGAGCCAACAACGTGAGTAGGCTGCTCACCCTCGTGCTGAAGAACCGAGTTGGGCAGTATCATAGAGCCAGGCTCGTAGGGAGACGCCGGGTTGGGACATGATACCGCCAGGAGGCATCGGGCGCAGCGCAGGAGGCCGTCTGCCGCCAACAGGCGCGGGGACGATGGGCTGCGGGTGCGACGCGGTAGTCGTCGCCTGGGGCATCATGACGCCGGACGTGCCATAGGCCTGAGGGGGAGGGTACTGGCTCTGAGGCATTGATTAGATCCCACCGCGTCCTCCGGGCTGCGACGTCTGCTGGTAGCTGGGGAGGTTGTTCGAGCCAGGTGTGTTGGGCGTGCCTGGGGTGCGCGGTGTGTACGGGTGGCTACCGTAGAGAGGCTGCATTGCTGAGACGGGATGCTGCAACGGCGGAGGAGTTCGAGGAGTGTGAGGGTTGATTTGCTGCTGGTTGAGCGCGTGGACGGTAGGCGAAGGATAATTCTGACCAGCCATGTCTCCATCATTGGCGGGATTCTGTTCGTCCATGCTGCTCTCGAAAGACACGCGTTAGGTGTGACGGTGGTGAAGAAGCCGCGACAGAATCCGGGGGGAAGACTGAGGTTTGGTGGCGGAGTTGCTGACAGGATCGGGCCAGATTGGCGATCAGAAGAAGATCCCAAGTGTACGGGGGAGATAAATTACGGTCGCTAAGACACAAGACTATACAAATTGCAACCCGCGAACGAGATTTCTAAAGAAAAAAGAAAACAAGGCTCTTAGTAGCCTCTTAACTCTTTGAAGTGGTGTTGGGGAAGGGTGTAATATGGCGAACTGGCTCGCAAGGTTTTTTTTTTTTTTTTTTTTTAA
>VYKG01000888.1:0-10952 GCA_011426275.1 Dactylonectria torresensis | reverse complement strand
AGGCAGAGATATCGGTCCGGCGACACATTTACGCCTACAATACAGCATAAAAGAGTCTCAAGAGGGAAAAAATCTAGCTGCCTCGGCTGTAAAGGGATCAGATTCAATGAGCCCCGGCAGGGTCGGGTGCCTCTAAGGGCGGCACAGCCAAGTCAGCTCAATCGAAGGCGGCCGACGATGACAAGTTCGGGCTGCTTGCAGTGTGATGTAGCAATTTGTACCCGGCAGGCTTGCTGGTACTTCTATCACAACCAAATTTAGGTGCTAATCAATGTATCTATCATTCTAGGCCGTCTAGTGGCCCAAAACCGGGAAAACTGTGGGCCGACTCATGCGGGCTGCCTTAGCAGATGCAAAGGGATTAAGATGAGCACAATGATGTCAACATTGCGAAATGGAGGCCACGTTTGTCCAGCCACTCATGTACTTCCCTTAGTACAACGAATGGTATCAAGGGAGTGACAGAGTTTCAGCTGGCCTCAGGGAGAGATGGCTGCTCTCGTTGTCCACACATCGTAGAGGACCGGCGCCATTCAGATGACCTCGACGGAGCCAACACATTGCAATGCTCAGAAGCGCGGCTTTCTTCTATGTAGAAACAGTACAAATCGACCAACGTTCCGATTAGTGGGCATTTTGACCTCGCCGAGGTCGCTTCGTGCATGGAACCATGAAAATGTGCCCCGGCCAGTATACGTTTGTGTTCTTTGAGAGCACTCTGACGGGCAATTCGGACACTTCATAGAGCCAGTTGATCCCAGTTATGTTACCTGTTCAATATACTACCTTATCTTCCATGCGAAGGTCAAGGAGAAGTTCCCATCAACTGCAACTTGCCCGGAGGAGGTGCAGTGAGCAGGTTAGGGCAGACCATGGATTGCTAGTGAAGTGATGGCTGGGGTCTTTGACACTAACTCTTGATCATATTAATATGTTGTTATTGCTCACTGCAAGCCCACGGGAAAGGAACCCAGCTCTAGCAGAATGAAAGATGAGGGTCACCAACCAAAAGAAAAAACTTACGTGAAGATGTGGCCAATAATTAGGCTAATAACCGATTATATGTCGGAGACTTTATGGTCATAATAAGGTTAGTTGTCCGGAGATAGGTCAAAGGAGCAAGGTCTTAATAACATCAGTCCGTGGGCTATTTAACATAAGCATAATCCTCCCTAATATTAAAATCTCCATATTCTTCCCAGAGATTTCCATCCGCTCCAGGAGCAAATTTCAAGTTGGTAGGTCGCAAATACGCCATTTGCAGCGGTACTTCAAGGTGAGACCCGCTCGCGAACGCGCCGTCAAAGGAGATTTGGAAACGTATTAAGTAGGGACGTGTCGAGAAATAGCTGCTGAAGTTGGGCAGGAGCCTGCGCGGCCGATTTATTGGTATACGCGTCCTGAGCCCGTGTTTACGCACCGTGTCCGCCTCTACTATCTACTCTCAGCTTCCTGTATTATCCTATTCTATTCTAACCCGTAGCTGTATCGGTTAGTCTTAGCTGAAGAATGGGTCCGTAGCTGCGTAGCAGCTTACAACTCCAAAACCCTTTTAATTGCACTAGCACCGTTCGAATCTCAGCATTTGGCCTCCCTAAAGAATCTACCAACAAGTCTTTGCACAGGAAAGCCGCTAAACGACTGTCATCTAAGATTATACTGGATGATGCCATTGCTAATGATGACGTCGTTGAGAATGATCTCATTGCCGTTGGGGCCGAAGGGAATAACGCCGCTGATGCCTACTATGAGGGCAAGCTTGACGTTTGGGAAACTCGCCTGACAATTAGCGGCGACTGCTGCCGCGTTGGCTTTTTCCTTACCCGGCATATGCGTGAGCACAACGTTGTAGCGGCTGATGTCTAACCAATGCATGCATAGATAAGTCGGCGGAATTTGCCGAGCGGTCTAGGGATACGAATAGTTACATTATTTCGTATTGCAAGCCACAATGACAAATTTTCAAATTAATCTTTTGGTCCTTCTAAACCAGGTCAAATGATGTGTTCCGAGTGTAGATCCTTCCCAGAGTCTTGTGCTCTCATAAGATGTCTTTCAGCCTGCCGAGCCACACACAGTGTCAAGCTCTCATACCCTCATTGACATAGGTGCCATAGGATGTGTTAAAACTCCAGCACTTGGGAATTCCTGTTCAAAAGCTCTGAGGCATCGGTAAATTCTGAATACTTTCTTCGGCAGTTCTGGTTGATAGACTGGATACCAATATCGATTACTGCTAGGACATACACCCCTCCCCCACCCCCCTTGGTGACCATAACCCTGCATTCAGACGAGCTTGCAGTCTGGCCACAGCAGCCTTCCTAACTATTAACGGGTTTTCGGGTTTTTAGATGTAGGCATCGTAGAAGCCGCATCGGTGCAATAATTATCCCCTGGACGTCGTATTCCCAACGTTGCATGTATCGTTTGATCATTAGTCGTGTTTTGTGCTCTCAGGCTTTACCACCGAGGCCAATTTTGTGGTTGTGTAGACTGGAGGATAGCGGAACGTGTCAGACGAGCCTTCTCAATTCGGGGAGCGTTCATTTTGAAGTGCGAGGAGCCTTTTTTATCAAGGTTGGAATAATGCTGAGGAAATAATTACAGTTGTAGCATCACACTGACAACACGGGAGTAGTTTGCCACAATCCCAGACAGCTGCAAGCATGGGATCTCGGCTGATTGGGGTTTGGCCAATGAAGCTCTAGATTCTCCATGGGCATCGCGGTACCATCTCGTGTGAAGTGATCATCGGTTGGCGTTTGGCTACCGAGCAGTTGCCCCTGGTTTTGGGTCTTTGGTGTGTGCAGGTCGCTGCGGTCCATCCCGAATGGATGTGCAACCCTGTAGCTCTACTTCAACATCCGCGATAACGGTTCGTATTCATTCCTAGGTAAAAATAAAATTTCTTCCGACTCTTATGGTAGACGATTGATAAGCTACGTCCATTTGGGTTAGATACCATCCATGGAAGCCAGACGATTATTCCGGTCGGAATGACGATGGCATCTCCAGCACTGATGGCAAAGAAAACGTCTTGAGGGGTGACGCCCCACGACTCAACATGTCCCCAGAGTGAGGTCGCGTTTAACCACGTCTATTCGCGCTTATTCACAACTTCCTCTACTTCAATGTTGTGCAAATTCCTTGTCACTTGTCGCTATTTTGCATCGTATGTACGGCTTCCACCGCCTGGTGACTATCCTGGCTTAGTACCTGCTGCATGCTGACCTAAATCTACATATTGCCCTGACCGTCATATCATGGTGGGGCTCAATATGCGATCCGGTCTCCAAGTACAGTGGCATGTGTTATAGGATCTCGTCAGTTCAGCCCGAAGGGAGTTCGACTGGCGGGCCTGCATGACGCGGAACTGTCTGAGGTCGGGACTGAAAAGGTGGTGGACTTTGAGAGTACTGATGCGATCTATTGGAGGATTGCGGTGGGTGATGATGGGGGTAAGACTGGGTTATGGGCCGATCGGATCGATCGGCCATCTTCCGTCGTCGACGTCGTCGGATGAGATAGAATGCGCTAACGAGTACAGCATTGAGAATAACGAGCCCGCCCACGGCGATGCCGGCGATGGCTCCAATTGACAATCCTTGCTTGGGACAAAGATCCTCCCCAGGAATGGCCCGTGTCGGGTTCCTCGAAGCGGCCGATGCCTTACGCGTCATTAGGGCTCGGAGATCCTGGTGGTCGAAGCCGTCCGTCGGGGCCGTCTTATTCGCCCCACCCTCCGCCGAGCCGCCAACGACCGAGATAATGTCTATCGGAACAACGTAGTGCGTCTTGGAAGGATCATATAAGGCCCAAGGTGAGTTATAGCTGTTATTCTTGCCCATGTCGAGGTTGTGCAGACCCCACTGCTCTGGGGAGTCGCAGTCGTTGTTCAATGGGAAAAAACCACCGTGGATGAGCATCTGGGCCTTGTTGACGACATTGCAGCTCAAACTATGATGTGGGAAGTCGCCCATCTTGTTGGAATCCGTAGGGTATATCCGAACCCATGTAAAGGTAGGAATTGTTAGGACGTAGATGTCGTCGAATCCCACGTTTCCCTCCGCCTTGCCAGCGCCGCCATAGAGGTAGCTGCAAGATATTAGTGTTCCTATTCCGGCAAGGTCTGGTCGAGAGACTCACATGTTATAGGATGACTGGTCATCTGGCCAAGTCACTCCTGCGCAGAACCGTCTTCGCGGCTCTGGAACATTACCAGTCGCATTTTGGACATAGGGCTTTCCGCTCAAGATGTCGTAGATTATAATCTCCTCCATCGGCTGTCCCTCCCACGTACCATTGCCAGCGTCCCGAATGCCGCCAAAATAGATAATCATGCCTCCATCACCGGCAGGGATATACACCATCACACCTTCTGCCCGGCCTACTTTGTCTAGAGCAGTAGTATTAGTCCACAAGTTCGAGTCCATGTCATACTTAAGCAAATACGAGGTCAGTATCCCGGGTCCACCCCCCCAACTCGCATCAGTAGCATTATTCATCCATCCACCATAGTAGTATCCTTCTCCTCGACTCGAAATTGAGAGACCAGCGCCATAGCTCAGACTGCCAATATCGGGAGAACCAGGCGCTCCATGGTTAACCCAGTAGTCGTTGATAATATCGTATGAATACAGGGCGAATGGCCATGGAGGCTCATCGTAGAATTCGCCGCCAAAGAGATAGATGCGTTTGTTGATATCATCGGGCCACAACATAGCACCACTGACGTTGGGGATACTCGAATTTTTGCTCAAATTGGCATACGGAGGGGGCATGCCTGAGCTCGCGTTCTGGCTTAAGTCATGGTAGACGAAGTAGGGATCTTGCTGGGCATGTCAGCCTGAGCAGCTCTTAAGAGTGTGTAAGCTCCATCCGTCGTCTCAAAATTGCAATCCTCGATCATGCCTGCCAATAATCTAATTCCATAAGGTAAAGATAATAGAATTGAGGTTTACGTACTTGTATAGTTCTCTGGTGGTTGTGACGATGGGGTCCAGGTGACCAACCCGCCATCGATGTAGAGCTTATTGTCAACTACGGCAGATTGATGACCCCATCGCCGACAAAAGTTGCTTATCGGGTCTCGCTGCTGGACTGTATTGCCGATATAGCAGGCCAGTAAAACCAGGATCACCCGAAGCTCGCGATGTTGATTCGTCTGAGACAAGGAGGTCCACATTGTGGTTTACAATGGGCGGTGTACCGGTATATATGCCGTCCCAGCCACTCATCGACGGCTGCGATGCGACGAGAACGAAGAGGAAAAGGCGAGGCAGGGTATTTATTATCGTTTGCAGAGTGTCCGGGCTAAAAAGAGCAAAAAGGAGGAAAAGAACATGTACTGGTAGATGAGGTGGCTGTAGCAGGACGGAGCCTGGAGCTGAAAATAGCCTGTGTTCCAGACTGATGACTCACAACGCCCTCCCCGACGATATCCTTGATCGATCAACAGCTTGTAGATTGTACCAACAGTCTACTTCTCTCTTCTCTGGCGGCAACTCCAGTCCCTGAGCCCGCATGCTGCCCGCCATTGGGCGTTGGGTGGTCCCGTGTTCCTGCTCGGGCTGCGAAATGAGCCCGTCGGAAGCCAGTCATCCGTGTGATGAGACGATGGCGAGTAGCACGTATCTATCCTACTGATTGCACAGAGCTGCAGAACTAGTGAACCGGCGCGGGACATGATTCGCGCTAGCCCGTGACCAGACTTGCGTTTTCAGAGCATTCGGCCAAGAGCAAAGAGGCAAGGGTACAAGACCTTGACGGCAAAATTAAGTGCTACCGCATCACCCAGAACGGTGAAGTACGACCTGGCTCCTCAGGACTTTCCGAGATTGTGCGGGAGTGAGAATACCCAACACGACAGACCCGAAAGGCCAACATCCAATTATTTTTGCCGTGAGTGATGTAGACGTCAGCAGCAATGCTAACCCAAATCTTAAATTATGCCAAAACATCTGACTAAGATTATGGCATACCGGCTGCTTATACGGCTATCTGCTTTCCCGAATGCTTGCGGATGCCTCCCGTAACGCCCACCTCTCTCCGTATTAGCCGACTTCTTAGCTGTACCGCCTACCAGAAATTGCCATGTGGTAAGTAATACCAAGTGGCCAAGTGGCCACAGGAGACGCATTGGGATGTTTACATGTGATTCAACCTGCTGAACCTAACGTCTCGTAACTGCATCCTATCTATTGGCGAGGATAGTAGCTAAGGGTATGGCGATGATGCCCTACGGCTCTTTTAGGTGGAGTTCGAAGGCGTTATGGCTAAGTAGGCCCTTGTTATGGATAGGTCGGGACCAGGTTCCCACTAGCAGAAATGACATGCCCATAGTCGAATCTTCCACCTTAGAAGTTAGATCAGACAATCAAGACTTTGCACATAACTTACAGAACCAGATCACTAAGTACCATTTACTAAGGTGAAGGAACTGTAACAGTGTAAATACTAACAACAGGCATATCTGACGGTATCGCTGTTAGTAACGGCATCCCCCAAGTCAAACCCCAAGAGAACCATAACAGGCCTGCCCCTGAGGCCATGCCTCCACTCTTACTATTAGGTCGGCCTGGAGGTGAGAGGATGTAGCCTTAAGGTTAACGTTCTGTATATAGTTACTAGCATTAGCGCATTAGATCTATACTGACCTATTGATTGATGCTAATATTATGAATATTAAGCTATATAAGAAGGCCACTAACTAGGCCTAGTTACTATAGCTCTTAAGCTCTTTCTTATATTATTTATATTAGTGTATGAATATATAAAAAACTTTATACTGTTATTGTTTGAAGAGGACGCTATAAGCACGGATAAGAAGGTGTAAGGCTAGGGGCGGCATGCCCTAGCTGCACAAAGACCAATCGACCGTTAAGGCAAAAGATCAAGCAATTCTAGTAGACTGCGTCACTGAATTGTGCCGCGCAACGGTTGATAAGGCGTTCCGCGGGCCCTCGCCGAGGGCTCCGCGAATCCCCGCCTTACAACATGACATGAATCAGCGGCGCGGAGCCGCACCCAAGCTACCAGGCACGCGGTGATTGTTGTTTGACCGAGGTTGATGGCGTTGGCTGGACCAAGCACCGAGCCTTCTATCATTTCTAGCGCCGATCCCTGCGCGACAAGTTGACTCGCGTAGCCCCAAACTCCAAGCGTTAGCTGTGCCGGAATTCGCGTGCACGATCGTCAGCTTGGAGGAGAATTTGCGGGATGTGGGAAACTCCATCCACACTTCTCCACACGCCCCTCTACCATATCCCTTTGACTTTGCGCTAGTAGCAGGGATTCGAACCAACTGAAATGTGAGAAAGCTGCAGTACATGGGATCTCCCCTATTTTATATGGAGCTAGAAGTCACGACTTATCGAGATACAAGCCACGTCACATCCGCCTGTTGGGCCGCATTGAGCCGCACTTCTGCCATCTGAGTCCGTAACGCCACATATATTGAAGTATCCTTGTTGCCTTCCTTCGTTGGTCACCAGGGTCAGATTCATATCTCGCGCAGGTGTCCTACCTTGAGCGGATTATTGTCGCCACTTGCGGATTGGCGTGCCAAAGCCCGGTGACCCTCCAAGAATGACTAGCCCACGGTTTACCCAATCGCACGCAGGCTACTAAAGATAGAATAGCCTATCGATAAAGACTCTGTCTCACTTGAGCTCTGAGGCGAAATTGACAAGAGGCGGAAGATCATCTTCGGCGCTGCTAACTCTGTGTTCTACCAGTAGCCCTGTGTGCTGCCAGTGGTTAGGAAACCTATGGCAAGGTCGACAATTTAGAAAGTAATGCAGATGGTTTGCCTTGAAATGTTTTGGATTTACTCTATCGTGCTTCTATGCTATGTCTAGCAATTGCTCACAAACCTGACAAGTGGATCTAACTCCCACCCCGTACCGTCTTGGCTGCTCCCTCTGTCTTAACAATGATGAACCTCTTTGCGATGTGCAGAGGGCTTTGGGCTGGAGGATCGCTGGTATTCGCACGTCGGCTTGGCTCGGCTGAGGAAGTGTTCGTGCGGCTGGCTGCTCATGCCCGGCGTCATTCTCGTCACCCGAAAACAGCGCCACAAGCTTGGGCCATGCTTATGGCGTATGCGTTATATTTGTTACCTCTTCGACACCCTCGTGGTCACGTTGGTTGCAATCCTCGTCTGGAGTCTTCCATTATGGGTCGTGTTCTTGCCGGCCGAAGTCTTTGTTCTTGTCGACGGTTTGTATCTTTCGTCGGCCCTCAACAAGGTGCCTGATGGCGTATGGTTCACACTGTTCATTCCCGCGCTCGTTGCTGGCATGTTCTTGCTGTAGAGGCTTAGCAAGGAGAACCAGTGGCATACTGAGGCAGACGACTGTTTCAAGCCCTACACTCTCGTTATGAAGAATGGAGAGAGTAAGTTGGCGCTGACACTTCGGTGGGGCGGTGGCCTACTCTCTTCCGTCAGTGGCTTCGGCATCTTCTTTAACAAGACTGGTGTCCTTACGCCGAGGGTCTTCACTTACTTCGCCTCCAAACTTGGTGCCTTTGCCGATGTCTCCGTGTTCTTCCACCTCTACCCCGCCGAGACTCCATCCGTCTCCGACGAAGAGCGCTACCATATCTCCCGCTTCGCCAGCATCCCCGGCTGCTACCGTCTCGTTGTCCGCCACGGCTTCATGGATGAGGTTGTCAGCCTGGACTTGGGTGTGCTGATTTACGAGCAGGTGCGCAAGTTTGTCGTGCACCAGGTCGCTGCAAAGTCCGTCGAGGCGGGCTTACGTTAGAAGCAAAAATCCCCAATCAGAAGTCACCACAGGTCCGCGTTTACGGGAAGGGCGGAAAAGTCGTGAACCTTTAAAGCCCTGTTTTCCCGGTCGTCATCACATGGGCTTGCATTTATCCACCAAATACTTCTACGTATCCTTTGATTGTTCATTTCAGAAGACAAAAGTATCGCACCCCACCTTTGTACTTCTGCTCCAGTTGATGCCACTGTGCTTTGCATTATTCCACATATTGTTCTCACCCGCTGCATCGTCGATTCTCTATTAACACTACACCTTCCCCTCCAGTGTTCCACCCTTTAATTATGGACGCCAGAGTGCCCGAAGCCAGGGAGCCCAGAAACAAGCTGATTCTCCTATGCGATGGAACATGGTGCGGTAAAGAGGCCGGCACAGAAACTAACATCCATCTACTCGCCGAAATGGTTGGCATCCGCGTGGACTCGGAGCTCTCTATACGGAATACTGATACTGTCAAAGCCCGCTATGCTGACGGAGTGGGCTTGGGCAGCACATTTCTGCACAATCTCTTCGAGTGCGCGGCCGCCGTTCAAATTAATGAGGAGTGCGAAGCTGCGTATCAATACATTGTCGAGAACTATACGCCACAATTCGAAATTTGGATGTTTGGTCTGAGTAGAGGAGCTTACATTGTCCGGTCCGTCGCAGGCATGATCAACAACTGCGGTATCATAAAACCTACGCTTGATAGACATGGAAACATTAACCATACCATTACGACTATGAGATGCAAACGAGTGTATAAGATATATCGCTGCCGAGAGGAATGGGCCCATCCTCAATCTGACGACATGAGGAAACTTCGTATAAGGAACAGCCATGACGTCAGAACACCCGTCAAGTTCATGGGCCTTTTCGACACAGTGGGTACCTTAGGTATTCCGGAACTGATCGGCGGCGAAGGCCTCGTATGGCGAGATGGCTTCCACGACCAGAGTGTATCCGGTGTCGTGGAGAAAGTGTACCATGCCGTATCTCTTCACGACAGGCTATCCGCATTTCGACCTTGCTTGGTGAATCGAAGTGTCAGATCTAAGACAGATCCCAAATTTAATATCCACCAGAAGTGGTTTCCTGGGACGCATTACGACCTAGGTCGGCAGAAGTTCAAGTTCTTTCGAGCCGGCACTAGTCTATCTCGAGCAGCGGTTACAATACCACTAAACCTACTTTCTGGGTCGGTCCAACCGAACACTGTCCTATCCGACCTAGTGTTGAAGTGGATGTTGGAGAGCATTCAACACGAAGACCCCGACGGCTTAGTGATCCCTGATATCAACGAACAAATTCAAGCAGTCATCGACAGAATACGACAAGGCAAGGATGTCGGAAGCGGCGACGTGTACGATCACCTACTTCAATACATTCCTTTTGGCTATGTTATCCGCGGCGGGTACTTTATGGTGGGCGGTTTCTTGCCCTCAGTGGCGCGCAAGTTCGGAGAAACGGTTCAGGGGCTTGTTGGGGTCAAATATATCAAAGATATTCTCGTAGGGTGCAAGCCAAGGTGCATTCTTAGAGGAACTGAGGACGTCTACCATTACAAGGACCCTGATACTTCTCTCGGTGGCTTGAGTATCAGAGACTTGGCACAGTTGACTGGTGGTAGATATCCGTCGACAACGTACGAGGAATTTGTGGTCAATCAACTCGACGCGGGCTTGATAAGAGGCGGGGTAGAATTCGAAGCCCGATTCCAAGCGGAGGGGCTTTGGACTATTTTTCTGAAGCCGCAGCCATGATTCTTAGTGTAGCTGGATGTATTCTGCCCAACTTGTTGAAACTAGAAAGTTCCAGCAGTCGGGAGAGCAAGAGGAAGCAGCCGTGCGAGTCCAACAGCAGCTGGATCCACGAAGAATTGTCAACGACTTTCTTGGACTAGTCGCCTAATAAACTTTCTTACAACTGTCGAGATTTTGTCGCTGCGAGGTGGAGCTTAAAATCTTCAAGCTGTCCCCCATGTCTTCAAGCTTCGTCAGAGGGGTTAATTCGCCAATAGCATATAGGTAAGCCTTGTGGTTATAAGGATAGCTCCCTGATACGGAAAAGAGGCGCTGGCCAGGGGCCAGAGGCCCTAGGGGGCACGAAGGGCCAGAAAGCTGCAATAGCAGGTGATGGATTGTATTGTTATATGAAGATTGATGATTAAGAAGCAAAGTCAGA
>VYKG01000887.1:0-10969 GCA_011426275.1 Dactylonectria torresensis | reverse complement strand
GTATCTAGCTGGTCTGAATCATCCACGTCGCTGACTCGAAATCCAGGATGAGTGGATGGCTACCTGCTTTTTAAGCAATGTATATTGTTGTTACCTGCCAGCTCATTGCTCTCATGGCCTCCAGCCACTGGATAATGGCGTTTTTAATGCCTCCAAAGCTGCCTATCGCAAAGAACTGCAAAGACTGTCAAGCCTGACTGATTCTGCGCCGGTGGATAAGGTCAACTTTATCAAGGCATATGCCAAAGCCAGGGAAGTAGGTATGACTAAGAAAAATATCCTCTCTGGTTGGAGAGTGACTGGAAATTGGCCAATTTCACGACGGAAAGCCCTCATACATCCAGAGATTCAGCCAGACAAGAAGGAAACGACGCCTACATCAGAGGGCCGCAGCGACGGGCAACGCGACTCTGATAATACGCCAAAGACCAGCCGTCATATCAGAGATCTGGGAAAGAACAAGAGCCCTTCAACCAGAAGACGGTATTCTGTGATATCGAAAGGATTTGAAGCCCAGGAGTCAAAGATAGCCTCCCTGAGCGCAAGAATCACCAGTCTGGAGGAGGAAGTCGGCCGGTTGAGTAGAGGCAAGAAGAGGAAGGCGATACCCAATCCCAACAAGAAGTTCATGACATTGGCCGAGGCTCTAGTGACTAGTGAAACTATTTCCGAGCCAATCCAAGCAACTGAAGGGACAGGGACTGTGGAGGATGAGTTCGAGGTGGGAGGGATGCAGGAGGATGAAAGTTCAAATTCGGAGGCGGAAGAGTTACCCGTCGTACGCACCCGCGCAGGCCGTGAGGTAAAAAGACCGAGAAAATATTAAAATTCATTCAATTATAACCCGAATTCTAGAAATAACTGTATTCTTATTAATTTCGGTGACTTTTCCCATCAGGTTGAAAAGTTGCACTTTGTATGGCAAAACTTTTTTTTTGCTTGCCGGCAGGTGGGTACTGCCGGTAGGTGGGTACTGCATGGTATCGCGACAGACATCAGTCAATACTACGGAGTTGGCGACGAAGACACCCTAGGCAATCTCTTTACTTCTTATCCTCAGACTTTCTCGACCTTCCCACATCTCCATGGCTCGCAGGGTCTCCACGAGCCTGCGTGGCAGGCCAAAGAATACCGCGCAGCCTGTGCCTGCGAGGCTGGCAATCGGCGGGAGCAGCCATGCCGCCAGCCGGCTTGCCAACAGGCCAGCAAGCCAGCCAACAGGGCGTACGCGAGGTCGGCCAGCTGGAATTCGAAATAAATCCACACTTCCCAAGCTTGCGCTGGAAGCAAGTCAACTGAGTAACACGCAGGCCAGTAGTCAGGTTAGCATATCAACCCAGCGCCAGAGATGCAGTCAATTAGCCGCTCTTGGATCTGGAAGAACAACAGGGGTGCGTACCAGCGGTCAGAGGACGTAGCCCAGCATCCGGAGGATGAGGAGTCAATGGGAGCTAGTTAACAGTAACGAGGATATTGTTCCTTCTATAGTGGTTAGAGAATAGAGTGTCGGATGCTTTCCTACGAGCGAGCAATAGAGCGTTCATCTTCCAGTCGAAAGTAAGACCTCTTAATATGCCCCGACACATCAAGATCCAGAGGGTCAGGAAGACTTCAAGTAAGAAAAAGGGGCTGTTAAGACAGCTAGTCACACCGCCTTCGTGAGAAAGTATTTATGGGTCGAGGAAAAATCAGCCAATAGGGTGTTGTAAAAAGTCATGTCCCCGTAAGGTTATGCCCCCGTATCAAAAACATCATGCCCCCCTATCAATTCCCATATATATATAGAAGGGCAATCTGGTCGTAGACATGGCCTGGTTCGAAAAGCCCGATTGTGTGTAGGGTCCCGAAGACAGTCTGCTCGGGTTAGTACGGGGCCGTTTGGGGACGCTCGGAAGCGCTCCAGAGTGTGCTTACCCGCCAAAACTGCGAACGGCCCTTACAAAGACGATTCCACCAGCTCTCGATCTTGACGTTGTGGATGCTCACAAAGCAGTCCTTAAACTGAATTGGTACAGCCTCGCCCGTGAGTGGTTGTACCCGTTCGCGCCCGGTCTGACTCGAGTGGTACCAATGGAGGCCAGCAACAACCGGAGTTTCCTTACCACGATCAGCCCGTATAATCCGAGGCGTAAAGCCAAGTTCGCGAACGACCGAGAGATATTGGAGCCCAACGCCGATGGATGTGTGCGTACTAAAGCCAACAAAAAACCAAGGGATATAGCTCGAGTAGGCGTCAATCCCAGCGTAGATCTCAAAGCCGTACGGCTTTAATTTGTCGTACGCATCGATAGACCAGATAAAATTTGGCCCAGGGCAGGTCCAGCCCGTACGGCGCCGTTTGAACTCGTCCAACCGGTCCCGGAAGCTCCGTTGGTGGACCTCTTTATAGGCGAGTAGAGGACATCTCGGCTTGTGGACAATCCTTGTTGGCGCAGTTCCGTTCGGAGGTATTCGCGCCCGTACCCTACCAAACGGCGTGTAGGATCAACCGCCTGGGCGATACGATCGATGGCTTGTTCTCGTAGGGTAATGTTTTCTTCTCGAGTATGCCGCTTCCGGAGGCCCATCTCTTGACGTAGCCGTACGAGGCCTTCGTGGGTAATAGAAAACCCCTCGGATTGTAGTACTTGGAGTAACCGTTTGTCCGTAAGGTAGTGTTCGAAGAAGTGAAAGCGTAAACGGTCCCGTAGGGCATCGTTCACTTCCGTACGGCCCTCGCGTTAGAGTCCCCAAAGTCGAAGAAATCGCTTCAAGACAGTTTCGGAAGCAGAAACGTCCAGGTCCGTCCGGAGCCATTCGCATATGGCCGCGTTTGTCCAGCGCAGCTGCCATTGCACATGGATTTGTTCTCGGTAGGACTCAAGATTGATCCTTTGTCGCGGCATTTAATCGGCGTGCTCGGGGTCGTTCGGGGTCGCTATTGAACGTTTTAGAGCGTATAGGGGCGTATAGAAGATATTTTGATAGATAAATAATCAAATGCTGCAACAGAATCAAATGCAGAAGGAAAGAGAAAATAGCGAGCGTAAGGTCCATTATTATCCCGTATGGGAGCGAGCCTCCTCGTACGGAGCCGGACTATCTAAACTACCGCAAGACCAAATCGGTCATGACCAGGAGCTCACTCTCCCGAACAGGCCCGTTCGTCCATCTGAAAAAAGTTTTCCCGCAGTCTAGATAAAGCAAATAGCGCTGTACAGATGCTCACATATCCGAGCGCATCCGTACAGATGAGAACGGAAGGTCAGAAAACCTTTGAAAGAACGTGATGCCGATCGACCTGTACGAAGCCAAATGGGGCCGTTCGCGGGTATACTGTCCTGAACGCCAACGAAAATGACTTAATCAGAATCGGAATCATCTAGGAAAAGTTAGCCTTCCGCTTAGAGCTATACGAGCCTACATACGCCCGTACAGGGGTGGGACGGGGATGTACATACCAGTCTCCTCCTCAAGATTGTCAGCGACCTGGTAGAAGACGTCCGCGAGCGTACGGAGGCGCTTAGGGGGAACGGTACGGATGGCGTCGATAATGTCATTGTCGTCGTCCAGGGCCCTACGCTTACGGCCGCGGCCGGCTGTGGTCTTACGTCCCCGCTTCTTGCCCTTAGGCTTAGCATCTCCGTCCTTGAATTGTGTGTGTGTGTTTGAATTGCCCCGCCTTTCTAAACAATAGCTCATCATATCCAGGCTCTCACCATCAATTCCGTGATGATGATTCATCGACCAACTGAATGCTCACGGCTAGTACTGGCTCTACCGGCTCATATGGCTTCATGACTGCTCACGGAAGTTACTTGATTAGTCGAAGTCGGCGATTTAACGGTGCCAGCGGACCCCACGACAGTGCTTCCATGAAAGCCCCTCACGAGCTTGGCTAGCTATTCGAAACTCGATTCGGAACTCTTGGGCT
This sequence comes from Dactylonectria torresensis, assembly GCA_011426275.1. Taxonomy (NCBI): domain Eukaryota; kingdom Fungi; phylum Ascomycota; class Sordariomycetes; order Hypocreales; family Nectriaceae; genus Dactylonectria; species Dactylonectria torresensis. The sequence goes on along the minus strand of VYKG01000887.1, from coordinate 7,056 downwards.
CGCGTCTACGCTCAACATCCTGAGACTATCATCATGGATCTCAGCTCTGAACCAGAACTGGATCACCTTTCGGCCTTACTCCTGACCAGCCTGAACACGATCAAAGAGGTGGCAGATATTCGTGGCCAGGATGAAACCAATCTGGAATCCAGGAGCTTTTACCACGGTCTCAATGCGCGCTGCACCATACTACTACTACACTTTCAAAACACCCGCCACACGCCTTTCCGTGATACTGCGAGAGTCAAGCTTGCCTGGAACATTCTTGGTTGTTTGGACTCGCTGTTGAACTCCCATTGTTGTCGATCTAGGGAGTTATCAATACCTTCTTGCTTCCCCCGTTTGCAGACCCTTAATCAACTTTGGGCATCACCCGGCAAGGATAAACAATTGTTCAAGCTTCACGTCATCAGGACTTGTTTCGACTTTGGATCTCCCAGCGACCAAGTCGATTTGCTTACAACTTTGAAGAAATGCGAAAACGCCTTTACGGTGGAACCCTGCGGATATTCCACTCATGCCTTGCTTGATGAGCCCGCATCTAGAAAACAGAGGAGCGAACCGCCTTATGCCTCATGGCTTGCAGCCCGGTCCCTATTTCAGGCACTTGAGGTGTCGGGGGGGTGTTCGTGTCATACCTACGCAGCCAGGCTACGTATCGAGACCCACCGGGAGTATGACTTAAACGAAGAATACGATTTCGATATGTTTCTTGCGATGGAAAAGCTCTGGCAAGAGGCACACATCCGCACTGTTACGAAGTCCCTAGTCAGGTTTGCCATCGACGATGGTTCATCTGGCGTCAAGGAAGCTCAGACGGCGCCTAAAGCTAAGAAAGGGAAGGTTACATATCTGTGCGATCCCATGATCAAAATTCAAAAGGACTTGCCAACATATCGACTCAAGTTCTTGATTGAAAATGACAAGCTCTGGAAGCTGCAATACGAACCAAGCAACTTCGCAATCGACAAAACCAAGCATCCAATCACTCTTCAACGCTTCCTTAAAGAACACTCGACCACTTTGAACGATAAAACCAAGCGCATTCTCGCAGTCCTCTTGGGTTGCGCCGTCCTTCATTTGCATGGCACTCCTTGGCTACAGGCTCCTGGGGACCAGCGAACGTATTGTTTCTCAGGACGTCATCTGCCATTCCTCTCAAACCTTACATCGAGCTGCAATTCGGCGAGGTCATCAAAGGCAGCGTTACCGAGCCCGTTAGTAATCCCCTCGGCGATGACGAAGACGACTATCTTGACCCTGATGATCTCATATTTCATCCATATCCTTCACTGGTAGCCTTGGCCGCTATACTCATCGAGATACACATGGCTCGTACACTGCAATCAATGGCACAAGGCTATGGCCTCAAGTTCGATGATGGCATGAACAAGTGCGCCAAGTACACCAACACATCAACCATTTTCAAGAAATGCGAACTCGATATTTCGGAACAGACTCGCGCGGCGATTGACAAGTGCTTGAATCCAGGCATTGGCGTAGACGACCACGGCAAAAACCTCGACAATCCTGGATTAAGGAGTGTCATCTACAAAGAAGTTGTAAGCCGGCTTGAGGATGAGCTTGAGCAAGCATTCCGTTACATCTCTGTTGAGAAACTCGACACAGAAGCCCAGAAACTGGACCTCGCCAAATGGGGACAGCCCATTGAACCTGAAAAGACAGTCTTGGACTGGGACGAAGCAGACACCGTACCGGTATCGCGCATCCCATCACCGTGCCCTGAAACGAAGAATGAGTGGAAGGGTTTACTACCGCTCCTGAGTTGCCAGCGAATTTTTTGCTGCCGTCACACTGCCAAACTCCGCGCCAAGCCTCCCTCTGATTGGCTTTGCTGATTTGTACGGTAACGTGATTTGCCCCGCCGAGCTGCCGTGGCTCCCTTCTACACCCCGTGATATGCCTTGTAAACTAAGCTGTCGGGTCAGTCAAAATTACCCTTTTGAGTTTCGCGGTCAGCGCACTAGCCTATTTGGGTTTTCGCGGTCGCAGCTTCAGCCAACCAGAATTTAGCGGTCATCACACTAGCCTTTTCGAATTCCGCGGTCACGATACTAGCCTAATCAGGATTTCGCGGTCAGCTCAGGGGCAAGCTCATTTCATGAAAGTTGCTAGAACTTGAACACGGCTTGTCTCAATCATCATCTCACTACGTCTTGCCCACTATGCCCGAAACACCCAAAAGGCGTGGGCGGCCCCGAAAGTACGGTACGCAAGAGGAGAAAGCGAGGCAAGATGTCATCGCCAAACGCGCTCGACGCGCTCGAAGACGGCTTCGGAACTCTCCAGCGCACAGAGATATCCGATTTCAAGTTTACGTCGTCCAACCGACAGGTGCTTTGCCGCCCTCATCCTCGCAGCAAAATCGCTCCCAGTCAACAAACTGCCTCGATGTCCTTGCAGATGCCGCTAGCTTGTCAGACCGACTCAGCACATCTCTCCCTTCGACCTCGAACCGCATCACAAGCGACATAAGCAACACCATTGTGACCCGAAACGAATTGTGTTCACAATCAACAGAAAGGGCTATGCTCGCATCGCCGTATCCGCAGGATTTCTGCAATACGGCAAAGCCACGCGGGGCGATCAACACGTGCTCATATTCGCTAGAATCGTCAGGAGCAGCGGTGCTGCCCTCGTACGAAGTGGCACCGTATGGTGGCAATGACCACTCTATCGGAAACAATGACACATACGAGACTTCGGATTCTCAGTTGCATTATGATATTGTGTCAGATTCTTCAGAGAGAGAAAGCGCCATGCGCTCCTTGCCGGAGAGGATAAGCGCCCCTCCCAGTCTAGATTGCAAGGCAAATATAGCAACAATGAGGAAATAAAACATATCATTAAATAGATAAGATAGACCAGAGAGCACTATTTTATGATTTTTTACAATACAACTTATTTTTTTTTACATTTTGACCCCTAGGCCTAGTCAGTCTTTAAGTAGTAGTCTCGGTTAAGCCCAGTGCCGAGGGGTGGCAGGACAAGGCGGCTTCGTTTTGGAAGCGGTATCGCGTCTCGTGACTCGCCCCTTTGGTGCCTCAATCTCTTGGCGGGATGGTGGTGGCGGGTAGGTTCATCCTGAGGGGTTTGGTGATGTTGTTGAGACTCGTGACTGACCACCTCTTCGTCCTCCGGATACATCTGGTCAGATGATGCGGTTATATACTCATGCTCTCCTGCTGCTTCTCCATCCGGGCTACTGCTATAAGTATATAGGTCTTGACCAGCCTGCCAGTGTCGTCGAGGTTTGGTGGCTTGCCCGGGTGTGGGTTTGCTAGAGCTCCAGTTCACCATTTGCTGCCTATGGGAGTGGCGCCTGCTGTCATCAGGAGGGACCCAGGAGGCCTGGCCCGTAGCCTTCCACGCCGGAGCGGCCACTACTGGCATGGTCGCCTCTGAATCCCCGTCTCCATAATGGGTAGAAGGGCCGGGCCGGATAACTAATCTTGAAGAAGGATCCTTTGCGGCTGATACGCTGGCAACATGGCTAGGCAGATGAATGAACTCATGCCACCTCGAAGAGGCCCATTGATAGAGTTCAAGGAGCTGCGGCTGTAGCTTGGTTGGAAACGCCCCATCTAGACCATAGGTAGCAGCTCGCTGCAATGGACGATGGCCACTCTGCCATGCGAAGACCACATTCCTGGTCGCGCTTGCACCTTTATCGTCGAATCGGTTGAACGGCTTGTATACCTCGCGGACGTGCTTCTCAGTAATGCCGATACATAGCTGGCGGAACTGCCGCGAGTTAACGGGGTGGCTCCAGACCGTTGATGTCGACTGTTTCAGTATTGCAGTAAGACGGCCGGTTTGCCAGGGCTTGCTGCTGGCATCTAACCCCTCGCGGAAGAGCAGGGGGGAATTGGGAGCTTTGGTTGGTACTCCTAGTTCCCTCTCACGATGGAGCATCTCTATAAACGGCCGGATGTAGACAAGATACTTGTAGAGTGTGTGGCCGAGCTGGACAGGCAGGAAGCGGGCAACAATAAACTCGCGGTTGGTGGCCCTCTTTGCCTTGTGATGGCGTGTGATAAGTATCATCGACCCGTTATACACGAACAAGGCCCTCGGGTGAAGCTCGCCATTGCTGCATAATATGCTGAGGAGTTCTGTACAACGCGGCAACTGGCCACCTGTACAGAGCATCCCGCCGAGGATAGCGCTTCGGAGAGTGTCTTCCTTCTTCATGTACTGGAAGACAGCTTTCCAATCCCAGTCGCTACCTCGAAAAAGCCCGTGGCGGTGAGCTCTGTGCGCTTGATTGCAGAGCTTGAGGTAGGCCGTATCCAGCTTGTTCCTGGGATGAAGAACGAAGGAGAAGCCCTCATCGTTGTTAGTCATGTCATCCTTGATACTGGAGAGGTTGATTTCCGGGTCCCAAGATAACATCATCTCGCCACATAACCTGGCTGCCTCCTTTATGAAGTGCTCAGGGAGCCGTCGAAACTGGCCCATGGAGATCGAGATCTCGTTCCCCAATGAGACAACCTGCCCATTATCGCTCCAGTGAAGGAGGAAAGAAGGTGTATCCGACCGTGACATGACATAGCCATAATTGCGTAGGCTTATCAGCTCTTCAAATGGTGACTGGGATTCCATTACCATATACTGCCTCCGTATTGGCTGCAGTCGGTCAAGTTGACCCACACGCGGTCGTCGTTCAATGCCGAGGGTGTGATATGCCTGTACAGGAAGGGCGTATTCAAGGAATACGAGACGGAGGATGTAGATCAAGCCAGAGAGGTTCGAGGTATAAGACCTGGCTGGCAGGAAGGTACTGTCTGATGACGACGAGAAGCCTAGAATGCCGCTGAAGTATATAAGCACAGTAGTTTGTGGTTGGCCATCGATCACCGGTTGAGTGGCGAGTGCTAGAGTCAGGCCGAAGAGCAGCTCGACGAGTTCTTCTGGGGATCCTCTGGCGGCACCGGCCTCGTCCTCATCATCCGGCATCTCGTCGTCGCTTGGTTCACCTAGATCCTCCATCCACGTAGTGAACTCCCTATCCTTCTCCCCATCTTCATCCTGCTCGTCGTCCTCCTGCTCATCATCCTCTTCCTCTTCCTCCTCTTCGTCGTCCTCCTCTTCATCCTGCCCATCGCTATCCTCATCAAACTCTTGCTCCTCGTCTTGCTTATCATCGCCCTGGTTATAGTCATCTCCATCCTCGATGCATTCCGCATGCCTCATAGCTGTAGATTCATCTCTTGCGTCTCCATCGAAAGCTCGATTGTGATAAAACGATTGTTTGCCAAGCTTCTTCATAGTGGCTAAGTCCTTCACCGTCTCATGGTTCCAGATCGCATCCAGGAACTGCAGCTGCTTCCTATTCAGCGTCAGGCCCGCAGCCTGCATACGGGTGTCAGGGGGCATCCGGTAAAGCCGAAGGACCATCATTAGACATCGCTTAAGGAGGAGTCGATACTTGCCCGACGATGATGGATGCTGAACGAGCGCAAAGGGCTTGCCGTATATCGACGACACCTGTGTGCTTCGGAGCCAGCAGAGGATATGTCGGCTCGTCTTCCTTGCCGTCTCCTCACACCGATCCATCATTACATCAGTAAGACGAATCAGCGAGGCGATCCTTTCTTCGTCTCCGCCTGGGCTTACGAGATCTTCATTAAGCCCACATACTCCGCGTCGTCCGATTAGGTATTCCCGCCCACCTAGATGGGTAAAGGTCTGGGTCAGGGCTGCGAGGACCTGGCGGCGGCCCTTATCGCTATACGTCCGGTCCCAGCAGGTTCTCTCCATCCAGGGCCGCTGTAGGGCGAATGCCGTCATGTCCGCTGCTCCAGTCTGCGGAGCTGGCGCTAGCTCGGCATTCCGCTGCCCACGTCGGTCGAATTCCCGCGTGAGTACGGCTTGCAGGTGCGACTGGACCGCCGGGCCGTCCATTGGCCGGGTAACACTTCCGTCTCGCTCGATGATCCAGTATCTCCGGGCCGACCCGGTCGTCCATGTCTGTAGGTATACGCATTCGAACTGCTGGTCAAGATCGCGACGGCGACGGGGGCGGCCATGGCTAGCTTCCAGGCGGCAGTCTTTTGGCGGGCTGGATATGTGGCGCCGCATCAACTGAATACTGATGGTGCGGAATGGGCAGTGGAGGCAGGTGAAGCCTTCGTAGACTCGCAGCTTATCGTGCTCGGTAGATCCATCGGCTCGGGGTGGTGCTTCGTCGGGATCGAGGAGGCTAGGTGGAGATAGGGACTTGAGAATTCGACTTAGCCCTTTCCTTGCTTCGGTAGAGACGTTGTGTTTATCGCGAAGATGTGTCGTCACGCGTGATGGCCCATTGGATAATGCGAATTTGCATTCATCTCGGGTACAGATTTGTTGAAATGAGCATGTTGTGTTGATTAAAGGAGAAAAAGACTAGCGCTAACCAGCGGAAGCTATTGACAAGAAGACATCCACATCCCAGCCACCAATGGATCGGAATAGCCATTGATCCGTTAAACGACGGATCTCAACAAGATTAACACACACGCTCTGGCATCATGGAAGAGATTGAGGTTCTTTAAAAGATCGGGACGAGACATCTTGCCTAAGTATATATATAACTATATGTACATGCCAAGAGTAGGAGGTAACTGAATGAGGTTGATAATTTGAAGAGGGAAGTAATAAAAAGAGGCAGAGGAGGAGTCAAGGTAGAAGCAGGGGGACAGAAGAGATGTGGTGCGTGCACGGGCCAGATTTAAGGTAATTAAATGAAATACAAGAGATGAGATGTGTGCACGGACGACCGCGTGATGTGCACGGGCCAGAAAAGTGGTAATTCGATGAATTACATGCACGACTGCGTACAGTAGTAGTAGTAGCTGGAGATGATCCGACAACTCCAGCAGGAGATACGGACGGTCAGGGCCGAGGCGGCTGACGACCGGAAGAAAGCCGAGGAAACCAGAAGCATGCAGGAACAGACAGCACGTGAGATGAAACAGATGCGCGAGCAGCTGATTGAACAGCTCAGGCAGGTGAGGGAACAAGCGGCAGAAGAAACAAAGCAGTTGCGAGAGC
>VYKG01000886.1:0-11001 GCA_011426275.1 Dactylonectria torresensis | reverse complement strand
GGGAAACTATGTGTCACTAAATCCTGCCTGGCCTTCATCGACCGCAGCCCAAAATCACACCAAATTATCGTCTTTTCAGATCTACCACGCGCAACCACAAGATGCCTCGCAGACGCGGCATTCCTATAGTAAAACAGCCTCTGAGGAACCCGTCGGATAAAGATCGGGCCGATCTGACACGGCGGGTGCTCGCTGCACTCAATCCAAATACGCCGGAAAACACACGAAGTGCTGCCAAAGCTACTGCATCACCACCCTCATTACGCGCTATTACAGACCAAATTGATGGGAATAGAGAGGCCGTTCGACGTACTACTAAGAGATCATCATCATCTTATGTTCCTCCGAAGCCTCCCGGCCATCCGCCGCTTCTGACAGCCTCTGAAGAATCCTGTAACGGTTGTGCTAGACCGCTCTACCATAGGGCAAAAGATTGGTCAATAATCGCTATTGCGGCAACTATTGGGCACACTAACTGCTCTTTTAAGCCAATCGCCGTTCCGGAGGACCAGGCCGTAACAAATCCGCCCTGGTTGCATATATCATCTACTAGGGGGGTCTCGTCATTTCACTTCAGCTCAACCCCCCGTTCGTCCCTCACGGGGGGTCCGTTGACCAGCCGATTTATTAGCGACTGGCTAAGCTAAAAAAGGTATATAGGAAATAGGTTATATATACTAATAAAATCATATACTTATATTTAATAAAATAACTCTCTTATTTATAATAGTGTATTCTTATTTTAGTATAATAATAACATACTTAATAAGTGAGTAAGCTAAACAAGCGAGTAGGCCACTTTGAAATTTCCTAGTATTTATACCTTAAATGAAAATATCTTTAAAATATTCTCTAAAATTAAAACTAAGAGTAAAATAGCTAATATTATAGAAATAGCTCTATTATATATTAAAAAATAAAGGTAAATTTTCTTAGATTTTTTTTTAAAAATTACTTAATAAGCTATATTAAAAATGCTTATTTATACTATATATCTAGCTATTTTTATATAAAAGAATTTTTTTTAAAATTTAAAAAAATTATTATATAGTTTTCTTTTTAATTAAATAATTAAAATTATTTTTATTTTATTTTTAATAATTAGATAGCTAGTTTTAAATTTTTAAAGTTTAGCTCTTTTTAGTGTATAGTATTCGTAGCCTACTTGCTTATTTAGCTCACTTACTTATTAAGTATATTATATTTATAATTATAACTCTATATTATTATAACTTATAATTAAGAGTATTATTAAAATACTATAACTTTAAACTATTATAATATTATAAGTTCTTTATTAATTTATAATTAAAATAGCCTATTTAATAGCTTAAAAGTAAAGTAATTTATAATATTAAAATGGATTAATTCTAATACTAATTATAAAGGCTATAATAGTAAAAGGAGTAAAAGGAGTAAAAGGAGTAAAAGGAGTAAAAGATTATTAATAGAACTTAGTAATTATAAGTTAAAGAATTAACTAATTAGAAAAGGGATTAAAGATTTAAAAAGAATAAGAAAAAATAATTAGAAAAGTAATTAATTTAATATAATTAATTAAAAAATATATATTAATAATAATAATCCTTTTAAACTATTTAAAAAAAAGCCTTAGTTTTATAAAAAGATTATTATTTAATTATATATTTAATTTAATAATAGATTTAAATAATTTATTATAATAAAACTAAGTAAGATATATTCTAAATTTTAAAAATTATTAAATATATATTTAATATTTAAATTCTAATTTTATTAAAGGTTTTTATTATAAATATTTTTTATAATTATAATATAAAAAAAAGAAGCTTTTTAAAATATATTATATATTATTATAAAGTTAAAAATTAGAAGATTTTAAATATATTATTTATAGTTTTATTTAATAAAAGCTAAAAAGATATTTTTTTATTAATTATATATTTTATATATAAGAACTTTATATTAATATACTTAACTTTTTATAATATATTAATATAAACTTTAAATAATATATTATTATTATAATAAAGCTTTTATAAAAGGGTTTCTTTTTTATTATAATTATTAAAGTTATAGTCCTTAGCAGCGCACACTCAGAGAGGGGCCAGAGGTTAAACAGTAAAAAAAAAAAATAACCAATAGTGAATAACAGTATGAGGGCCCAAAACCTAAGCCCAAGGTAACAGCAACTCAGAATGACTAGAGTTTCTACTGCATCAGGGTGCAAGCCTTACTATCCTAATCAACCCTTCGAGATGCGTTAAGCAGCTGGAAAGCTAGATAGAAAAGCTAGATGGAAAAGCTAGATAGAAAAGCTAGATGTCAGAAGGCAAAATCGTCATGCGATAAAAGCCCTGTAAGGGTTCGTCGCATTCCAAGTTACCTCGTCGCAATTCCAATTACTGCTTTATAATTCCCGTCACATCGTAATTCAACTGCTCGCAATACAACCGACTCACAATGACCCCCCCCGACTAAACAAACGACATAATGCGCGTATGGTGCATTACGTAATAGCCCGGCAGACCCTCGCTAATACTAGCATATGAGAATCGTCTTTCGCTGTTAAAACCGCTGTTCGGACTTTTGTTTCTGCGCTGCCGCGTTCCTCGTTGCCGCGTTTCTATATCACGTGTTTGCATTGCTTGAGTTGTCTTAAGACGAAGGACTCAATTGATTGGTCGACCTAGTTACAGATAGACTCTTATCCCTCCTCCCTTACAGAACCTTCCTCCGCCAAATCCTTCAACCCATCGCAGTCGATGTCAGAGGCGACCGCAGGATTCCCTTGGTTTCTAACGCGGTCATCACTCCTTCGGCTGCATATTGATTAGTATAAGGTCGGCCTATAACTGCATGACCTATGCGTTACAGTTAGTGCTCTTTAGGTTATTGAGAAAGGCATTATCAATAGTTATCGTTTCCTTCCTTGCCTCCCTTTAAGCTAATTCTTCTAATAAGACTTGCTCTATCTTAATCCATCGGATTGTATCTTTATCTAGTGGGGCTTATAAGAACAGGTTCTCTTAGAAGATGCAGCAATTAAAGATCGCTAGCTGGATAAGCCTCTTGCGACCAGGCCGGCTGAACTCAGCCTCTGTTATGCGTTCTAGGCCAGATAGGCAAGATGCTCTTTATAGCCTAGGAAGCAGGCTTCGATCTTCTTCGATTCTTTTGGCTAGCGTATATGCAAGACGATTCTCGTATGCTAGTGTTAGCGAGGGTCCGCCGGGCTGTCGCGCGATGCGCCGCACGCGCATTGTGTCGTTTGTTTGGTCGGGGGGGGTCATTGTGAGTCGGGTGTATCGCGAGCAGCTTGAAAATAAAGCTAATCTCTAATAAGTTGAATTGCGATGTGACGGGAATTACAAAGCATTGAATTGCGACTTGGAATTGCGACGAGCTTGGAATGCGACGAAGTGATGCAGAGCCCTCACAGGGCTTTTATCGCATGACGATTTTGCCTTCCGACATCTAGCTTTTCTATCTAGCTTTTCCATCTAGCTTTTCTATCTAGCTTTCCAGCTGCTTAACGCATCTCGAAGGGTTGATTAGGACAGCAAGGCTTGCACCCTGATATAGTAGAAACTCTAGTCATTCTGAGTTGCTATTGCCTTGGGCTTGGGTTTTAGGCCCTCATACTGTTATTCACTATTAGTTGTTTTTTTTTTTTTTACTGTTTAACCTCTGGCCCCTCTCTGAGTGTGCGCTGCTAAAGACCATAACCTTAATAAGAATCGTCTTATATATACGCTAGCTAAAAGAATCGAAGAAGATCGAAGCCTGCTTCTTAGGCTATAAAGAGCATCTCGCTTATTTAGCCTAGAATGCATAATAGAGGCTAAGTTTAGCCAGCCTGGTTATAAGAGGCTTATCCAGCTAGCGATCTTTAATTGCTATATCCTCTAAGAGAACCTATTCCTATAAGCCTCACTAGATAAGGATATAATCCGATGGATTAAAATAGAGCAAGTCTTATTAGAGGAATTGGCTTAAAAGGAGGTAAAGAAGGAAATAATAACTATTAATAATGCCTTCCTTAATAACCTAAAGAACTATAACGCATAGGTCATATAGTTATAGGCTGACCTTATGCTGATTAATATATAGCCGAAGGAGTAACGCATTAGAAACCAAGGGAATCCTACTGCAGTCGCCTCTGATATTAACTGCGATAGGTTAAAGGATTTAGCAGAAGAAGGTTTAAAAGAGGAAGGATAAGAGTCTATCTATAACTAGGTCGACCAATCAATCGAGTCCTTCGTCTTAAGACAACTCAAGCAATGCAAACACGTGATATAGAAACGCAGTAATGAGGAATGCAGTAGTGTAGAAACAAAAGTCTGAATAGCGGTTTTAATAGCGTTTATTATAATTATAATATTTTAAAAGTTATAAATTAAGTATAATAAACTATAGTCTTATTTTAAAGAAAAAAAGCCTATTATTTAAAATAGTAATAATAATACTCTTTTAACTAACTTATAAAAGCAAGTAATATTATATTAAGTATATTATTAAGCTATATAAAAGCATTATATTTAGCTTTAATCTTTTTAATACTAAGTAAATACTATTTTAAAAGTATATAGCTAGTTTAATAAAGCTTTTTTTAATTAATCTTAATACTTTATAAAGTATTAAAAATATACCTTTTATATAAAGAAGTTAATAACTTAAGATATAAAGTATAAAGTAATATAAGATTATATTTATATTAAGGCCTTTTATTATAGCTTTAACTGCTTTATATATAAAAATAGTATTAAACTTAAGAATATTTAAAACTTTAATAAAATAGGCTTTATAATTAGATATCTTTAAAAAGGCATATTTATATAAACTTTTTAAAAAGTTAAATAGCTTATTTTAATTAATATATATATTATTGTTATGGGCTAGGGCTTTGCTCTAGCCTTGTAGAAGACCTTGTATAGCTAGTTAGTTAATCGCACTAGCGATCGATCAATACGTATCCTTTTGCCTCAGCGGCAAAGGATAGCGCCGTATGGCGCTAGTGGCCGTTGCGCTAGCTATCGCTTAGCCCTTCTAGGGTCAGCCCATCACAATTATAATTAGTATAATTATAATTAAGTTAATTTCAGCTATTAATAATACTATTCCGCCTTTTATTATACTACTTAGTATTAATATTCTTATTAAATAGGTTTATAACTAGCTTAATAATAATACTATAATTATAGCTAATTATAAGAGCTATATTAAAAATATTACAGCTTTTAAATAAGTTATACATTTTAAGCAACTTATACAGCCTTCTAATTTAAAAAAAAAGCAGCTTCTTCTTATAAATAAGTATAAAAGCCACTTTATATATAAAATCTTTTATTATTATAATTAGTATAATATCGAGCTATTCCTTATACTTTTACATCTTAGATATTATTTTTAGCCTCTTAATATTAGTATTTTTAATATATATAAGCAGTAGTATTAATATATTCTTTATAAGGAAATTACTAATAATATAACTAACTTTAATAAGACTGACTTCTTATTTTACTTCTAAGAGATATAAGAACGCACTTTTAAAAAGTTAACTATTCTATTTACTAAAGAGAAATACAGCGTATTTCCTTATAATCTATTTAAAGTTTTAAATAGCCTTATTAATCTACTTTTATTATTAATTATAAAAGCCTTTTTAAAGAGTCTTTTAAGTTATATAAAAATTAGCTCTTTATTAATAATAATTATATTATAATAAAGTAATTATAATAGCTTTATAACTCTAGTTATATTATAAAGAGTAAATTTAATATTATATAATTAAGTAAATGTAATTATATTATTATTAAAAATAAAAGTTATTAAAAGATATTAAAACTATATAATACTTTATATTTATATTTTAATTATATTAAAGTAATTAATAACTTTATTAATTATATATATATTTAATTATATAATTACTATTAATAATACTCTTATATTAAATAATATTATTATAATATAAGAAATTATAAAGTTATTATAATATATATAATAAGCAAGTATACTAACTAAATAAATATATTAAAACTTCATACTATTAAAATAGAATATAACTTAAAATCACTATAAAGCATTTAATTAATTAAAACTAATTACTATACTCTTCTTTAGATACTAATATAGCTATCTAATATATTCTTATATTATATTTAGTATTTTTATAAGCTTTATAACGCCTTTCTCTTATTAATACTAACCTTACTTAACTATTACTTCTTAATAATTTAGCTATTATTTGCATATTAATGTCTTTCTAATTAATCTTATCCCTCTCTTTATCTAAAGTTATCTTTCTTCTATTTTATAATTAGGTTTTTTTTACTCTATATTACTTACTAAGAGTCTTATTTATTTATTAAAAGATCTAATTTTTAGACTTTAATAATACTATTTAATATATTATTACCTTTATTCCTTTAGAAAATGACTTAAGTATATTAATAATAGATACTAAGGAGCTTTTTTAGTACTTCTTAATTTATCTTTTAAAGTAATTAGATTAAAAAGTAGTCTTAAGGACTGTTTTTAGTATTTTAAGCACTTAAGGATTAGGGAGGCTAGCCTCTTCTTTAATTAGTATTAGAGTTTATACTTATATATTAAGCTTTAATATAATACTTTCTAAATCTAAGAGAATAAGCCTAGTCCTTCTAAACCCCCCTTTAATATTAATTTCTATTATAATAGCTTAGTAAGTAGTATAAAATATAAAAAAGAATTTAGTTTTAAAAATATAGGTTATAAAGCATTTAATTAAATGATTTATTTCTTAACTATATGCTTTTTTAAGTAGCTTAAAGCACTTAATATTAAAAGGCTAGAGTAAATAAGATAAATAAAGTAATATATAGAATATAATAATATTATTTTCTTTATAATAAGTCTTAAAGTTAGTTAAGTAATAGCTTTTATACTTATTAAAGATTAGAAGATAATAGTAATTAATTAATCAGGCCTTAGTATACTAATTAAAATGCTTAAGTTACTTAAGACCTGTTTTATTATCAGTCTAGCCATTTTAAGTCATAGTAATAGCCTAATTGCCTAGGAGGTTGCTTTCTTAGTACTAGCTAGTAAGATAATATTAGCCTATAACTACAATGAATAGCGCGATCGCCCAGCTTCTAGCATTAATCGCCTGAATAGCTATAACCCATTCTCAGTTTCCAGGCTGCACTAATGTTATAGACAGGTCGGGACCAGGTCCCCACTAGTAGAAATGACATGCCCATAGTCAAATCTTCCACTCAGGAAGTTAGAGCAGATAATTAAGACTTTATACATAATATACAGAACCAGATCACTAAGTACTAATTACTAAGGTAAAGGAATTATAATAGTGTAAAACACGATAATAGGCATATCTAACAGTATAGCTATTAATAATAACATCTCTTAAGTCAGATATAGAAAGAACTATAATAACTAATTTCACCTTTTTATATCTTTCTATACTTATAATAACTATTCTACTAATAATAATACTTATTATAAAGCCAGTCTTATTAAAGTTATAAATATTAACTAAGTTAATACTATATTTTATAATTATATTTTCTATAAGCTTAAACTAATTATAAATAATAATTAGATCTTTATATTTAGCCTTCTAATAGTTATATTTATAAAAAAAATATATCTTAAGGTCTAATTATTACTTAATAAAGTTTAAAGCCTAGTGCTTACTAATAAGTAATATATTATAGTTAGCGAGCAGTTAGTTAGCTATTTCTTTAATACTATATAATTATAAGGAGAATCCTTATAAATCTAGATTAAGAATAAATTAAATAATAATCTGCTTTTCTAAATTAAATAATCTTTATAAGTTAGGAATAGTATTATATTAAGACTAAATACTATTCTATTAGTAATAAAGAATATAATAATCTACTTAGTATAACCTTATAGTAGGCTAAAGACTTAGTTTTAAGTTATTTTAAAGGGCTTAAAGAGTAAGAAGTATATTAGCTTTATTATTTAATTATAATATATTTAATAATTAAAAAATAGTTAATTAAATATAAAGAAGAGAGATTAGGAGATTTTTAGTATACTTATTTAATTAATATACTTACTTATTATATATATTATATAAAATATATAATTAATAAAAAAATAACGTACTTAATAAGCGAGTGCTATAGATAAGCGAGTGCTATAATGAGATTTTCACTTTAAATTATGATTTTAAAAAAGATTTTAAAAATCTAAACTAAGCTTAAAATAGCTAAGATTTTTATTCTAACTTATTTATAAAATATATTATTTTTAAGAATTTTTTTAAATTATATATATCTATAGTGCTAGTAGTATAAAATTCGCACTATCTATTTTACTATTTCTATTTATAACTAGTTTAATAATTTTTTAAAAAGTCTAAAAAAAATACTAGTTTATTAACTTTTTAATTAGATATTTAAAATTAAATTCTTAAAAATCTTAAAGCTATATAGCCTATTTTAGGAAATTTAAAGTTTAGAGTTTTAAGTATATAGTATAAGTGTGGCGCTCGCTTGGTTATAGCGCTCGCTTATTAAGTACGTTATTTCTTTTAGCTTTTATTAAATAAGAATATAAATAATATATTTAAAATCTTTTAATTTTTAATTTTATAATAATATATAATATACTTTAAAAAGCCTATCTTTTTTATATTATAATTATAAAAGATATTTATAATAAAAGCCTTTAATAAGATTAGAATTTAAATATTAAATATATATTTAATAGTTTTAAAACTTTAAATATATTTTACTTAGTTTTATTATAATAAATTATTTAAATTCTTTATTAAATTAAATATATAATTAAATAATAATCTTTTTATAAAGCTAAGGCTTTTCTTTAATTAGTTTAAAAAGATTATTATTATTAATATATATATTTCTTAACTAATTATATTAAACTAATTACTTTTCTAATTATTCTTTCTTACTCTTTTTAAATCTTTAATCCCTTTTTTAATTAGTTAATTCTTTAACTTATAATTACTAAGTTCTATTAATAACTTTTTACTCCTTTTACTCCTTTTATTATTATAGCCTTCATAAAGATAATAATAACTAGTTAATTAATTCTTTATATATTAATTAAAATACTTAAATTACTTAAGATTTATTTTACTATTAATTTAGTTATTTAAAGTTATTATAATAGCTTAATTATTTAAAAGATTACTTTTTTAATATTAATTAATAAAGTAATATTAGCTTATAATTATAATAAATAATTAAATTACTTAGCCTTTTATATTAATTACTTAAATAACTATAACTTATTCTTAGTTTTTAAGCTAAACTAATTTTAAGTTTTTATACTTATTTATACTTATAATAACTATTCTACTTATAATTATATTTATTATAAAGCTAATCTTATTAAAGTTATAAATATTAACTAAGTTAATACTATATTTTATAATTATATTTTCTATATGCTTAAATTAATTATAAATAATAATTAAATCTTTATATTTAGTTTTTTAATAGTTATATTTATAAAAAAATATATTTTAAGCTTTTAATATTACTTAATAAAGTTAAAAGCTTAGTATTTATTAATAAGTAATGCATTATAATTAGTAAGCAGTTAGTTAGCTATTTCTTTAATATTACACAGTTATAAAAGAAATCCTTATAAATTCATATTAAGAATAAATTAAATAACAATCTATTCTTTTAGATTAAATAAGTAATGCAATTTCAGGATTTAATTATATTAATATTAAATGCTATTTTATTAGTAATAAAGCCTTTACTTCTTAATATTATAAGTACTAGTAGTGATTTAAATACTTAATTTTAAGTTATTTTAAAGAGCTTAAAGGGCTAAAAGGGTTTTTACTTTAGTATTTAATTATAATATATTAGATAGTTAAGAAATGTGTATTTAAATATAAAAATAAGAGTTTCTAAAGAAAATGCATTATATACTTAAATGCATTATATACTTAAATGCATTATATACTTAAATGCATTATATACTTAATATACTTAATAAGTAAGTGAGCTAAACAAGCGAGTGAGCTATGAATACTATATACTAAAAAGAGCTAAACTTTAAATTTTTAAAACTAGCTATCTGATTATTAAAAATAAAATAAAAATAATTTTAATTATTTAATTAAAAAGAAAACTATATAATAATTTTTTTAAATTTTTAAAAAAATTCCTTTATATAGAAATAGCTAGATATATAGTATGAATAAGAATTTTTAATATAGCTTATTAAGTAATTTTTAAAAAAAATCTAAGAAAGTTTATATTTGTTTTTTAATATATAATAGAGCTATTTCTATAATATTAGCTATTTTACTCTTAGATTTAATTTTAAAGAATATTTTAAAGATATTTTTATTTAAGGTATAAATACTAGGAAATTTCAAAGTGGCTTACTCGCTTGTTTAGCTTACTCACTTATTAAGTACGTTATTATATATATTATAAGTAAAAAGCAGCTATTTTATTAAATAATATTAATAAAAGCAAGGTTTAATAAGTTAAAATAATTTACTAAAGGCTTTTTAAAACTTTAAATTTATAAAAGCCTAATAATTACTTAATTTAATTAATTATTAAATAGTATAACTTTATAAAACACACTCTTATTAATACTAAAAGTATTAAAAGCTTAAATCTTATACTTATAATTTTAACTAACGTACTTAATAAGCGAGCGCCACAGACAAGCGAGCGCTGCAGTAAGATTTCCACCTTAAATTACAATTTTAAGAAATTTCTTAAAAATCTAAAGTAAGCCTAAAATAGATAAGATTTTTAACTTAGCGTATTTATAAAATATATTATTTTTAAGAATTCTTTTACATTATTTATATTTATAGTACTAGCAGTATAAAATTCGCACTAACGTATATAATAAGCATGCGACGCATCCAAGTATGCGACGCATTTCCAATTTATACTTAAAACAGTGCTTTTTAAAAAATTCATTATAAATCCAAACTAGGCTTAAAATAGCTTATACTTTATATATAGGTCTATT
>VYKG01000885.1:0-11074 GCA_011426275.1 Dactylonectria torresensis | reverse complement strand
ACATTAATTTTCTAGAAATCTAATAATTAAATATCCTGTTTTAGAAAATCTAAAATTTACACTTTTAGCTGTACAGTATAGGTGTGACATATACTTGTTTGTGACATAAGCTTATCATACACGTTATATAAAGTAAAGCCAGGGTTTAGCTAAATATGAAATATCTTTATATAAAAAATTCCATTTTAAATTTTAATTTCTAATTTTGTATCTTTATTAATATTCATATTACAGCCTGGGCGACCTCTTAGGAAGCCAGGGCAGTCACGACTGGCAGAACCGGAAGTACGGAATTACTTTAGGTGTTACAGCCTAGTCCTCCAGAACAGCGATAAGCTTAAAAGAGCAGCTAGTGTGCCCAATAGTTACTACAATAGCGATTATTAACCAATCTTTTACCCTATAGTACAGCGGTCTAGCACAACCGTTACATCGAAGATCTATTACTAAATTGGCCTCTGGAGTCTCTTTATGAAGTTATATTTTAACTAAACAATCCTTAACTCTTCCAGCCCTTTCTCATTACCCCTCCACAACTCTCCCGTCATAGCCCCGTCAAGGAAAGCCGCTCCAATGAGGCGGCACACCAGACCGTCACGCCTGGCAATCATCGGCAGGTTCATGCCCGGGACAAGGTAAACGCCATCGCCCTCCTGGATGTGACTCGTCGCGAGGCCCAACCGCCCACCCTCCGTAATGAACATACTGTTTCCGTCCAGCCTTGTTATTGCCATGTCCTGGATTACTTTGCTGTCTGAGGATTGCTCCAGGTAGGTGATGAAGTTGGATAGCGGGGCGATGGGGTCAGAGAGGTCATCGTCTTGATCTTTGCTGGGTCTGGGGGACTGTTTAGTCTTTTCTGTGGTTCGTCCAGCCTGTTCAATCTGTTTTGTGCACGTTGGTGGTTCGGTCTCGTTCATGTCTAGTGCGGCGACTTCAACAGTGCGAACGTTGTTTCTAACCCCTCTCGTTCCTGTTGTTGGAAGATCGGAGCAGTGCTCCATCACCGCACCAACCCATACAGAGACATGCTTCATCACCCTCTCCCATTTTCTCGGAGACGAACGAGTGCAGAGGGCAATCTCCTGCATCAAGACCGCGCACAGTGATTCCACATTCTTCCTGCCAGTGATATCCTCTGCATCTAGTGCGAAGCGAATGACCTCCAGGAGCTGGCGAATCACGGCTATTATCCCGGTCCCTTGGCTCAGTTCCCCGTCGTAAAGGGCATGTGCGAAGACCAGCGGTTCAGCCCTGCGACGAACGCGATCCACTAATACCGCCTCGATGATGAGGCCCCGGTTCTCATCAAACCTGTACCGCGCCTTGCTGTCCCCCGTTGCTGTAGCAAATTCGAAGCCGGGAATCCAGGGAAACCAAGTGCAACCAAGGTCAGGCACCCAGGACGGTAGATCTCGTAGCGTTCGATCCGCGGAGAGATAGTACAGCAACTCCAGCGAAGATTCGTGCTCAATGATGGCGCGCGCCACGTCCTGATAGATTTGCGCCAACGGCCGTTCATAGCCGGGAGGCGGTAACGCAATGCCGTGTCTCTGCAGAATCGCGTACTGCCCGTAGACTTTATCCTGCAAATCGCGCGCGTTCAGTAAGCATGCCATAATAAAGTGGCTGGCGATGCCTGTGCCTGCCTCTCTCGGAACTCGCGCCTTTAGCGATCCGAGCGGGTGGCTGTGGGGGAGACGGTAATAATGGTATCGCTGTCTGTTGCCCTGTAGTAGGGCGCGTAGCGCCCTAACCACAGTCATTCGCTCGAACGAGTCGCCTGCGTACAGCGCGAGGCCCAGCGAGGCGTTCTCGGCCGTGATGAGGCGGGCGACGCGGTCGAGGCGCGCCCAGGTGATGGACCGGTTGCCGAGCCGGACTGTCGCACGCTGCGCCAGCACGATCTCCTGCAATGTCCATAGCCGGTCGAACCAGGGCACGCGGCACACAGCACGCAGGGGTCCAATTCGGCGAAATGCTGTGGAGAAAATAGGGTGAAGAACCGGGATGCGCCTTCGGGCAGGCTCGCCAGGATGCTGGGGGCGGCCGAGTCCCTCATGCGCCGGTAGTGGCGGACTACAGGAGAAGGGGATACTCTCGCAAGGAGAGCCATTCGGTTCAGCTCGTCCAGTATCTTGACCGATGTCATGTCGCCCGGTCCCAACCATACAATGACCTGGTTGGCTTGGGAGTAGATCTTGGCCATTAGGGCGACCTGGTGGTTTCTCTCCTCGATCGACGACTGGTCGATGCAGACAGAGTCAACCCATAGTTTGTATTTTCTGGTCTCGGGTTCGGATAAGAGTTGGTGGAGTGCCGCAGCGCAGTTTGCTGTTACAGCGAGTCTTTGATCGTTGCAGTAAACCAAGTCGCTCGGGGGCTCAGATCCCCAGGCGTATGACAGCGCCCAGTACGAGGGCGCGGAGTCGAGGGATGTCTCGATAAGCTGGAATCTGACCGGCTCTGTCTCAGTAGTGTTTGTGCTTTTCATGGGATCCAGACTCAGCAGTCGTATTGACGAATCTGGATCCGCCAGGGGCTTGTAAGTGAAGCCCGCCACCATGATGTGACTGTGCGAGGAACAGGCCTGCGGTGGATGATTGAATGGATGAGATATATAGAGAGGCACACCGGGGCCAGGGAGCATAGAGTTTTGTTAACAGAACTGTCTGAGCAACGCTAGCTGTTTAGATTTCAGCTTTGACGCCATGGCGTCGGGCTAAGACATGATAACTTAGAACTAGTAGGGTACGGCTGAGCTACAGAAAGCACTAAACTGTCCTCTCTACCGCCTCAGTACTTCATCATACTCAGTAGCATTCTTAAATGATATATCACATCCCTATCCAGCTCAAGCAGCTCGTGAATCCACCTCAAGACCACTACAAAACTCTCGGGTTCCTCCAATATGCTTCGGCCCTTAGCTACTCTCGCCGCCTTTAGCATCCCATTCTCTAACGCAACCCACAAATCCTTAGTCAGAAAATCTCATCTCCCTAAATCGGTTGTCCATCGCAGTCTAGTAGACTGTAATGAGAATGCCTAGCCAGTCATTCTAGTAATAGTCGTAGTAGAACTACTAACCCCAATCGCGGGAGGAGACCTATGCACTCGGACTATTAGAGTGGGACTTGTTGAATTGAAGGCATGTTAGAACACCAGGGCACCAGGGAGTCACGTGAGAAGCAAGGGGTTGTCAGGACTGACTTAGAGAAGGCTCGCTGAGCCTCCGGCTGGCTAGCCTGGATTAGGAAGAAAGGAGAGCTAGACCTCCCTGACTTTAAGAGGCAGGGGCTATAATGAATAAATATATAATTCAGCCGAAGGCTGACTTTACATTAATCCATAAGTTTTCCCAATCCTAATAATGAGGGTTCGGTACAGACAGGGATTAATAAGTTTCCCAGGCTCTGATTGGTTTAAATTTTATATAGACGGCCACAAAACGAGGAGTAACTGGATGACGGCTTATAAAAAGTGGGCCTAGCTTACTAGCTAGCAGTCCCTCTGGTTTGTTTACTCAGAATTTCACTTAGTATAGAAACTTCATTCACTTAACGTATCTTTACATCTTGCGTTATTAAGCAATGCATCCTGTAGAGGCTATAGCAGTAGAAGGAGTGAAAGGAGTAGAAGGTTATTAGTAGAACTCGGCGATTGTGGGTCAAGGAATTGACCAATCAGAAAAGGGATTAAAGATTCAGAAAGAGCAGGAAAAGACGATTAGAAAGGTAGTCGGTTTGATATGATTGGTTGAGAAATGCATGTATTGATAATGATAATCCTTCTGAACTGGCTAGAGAAAAGCCCCAGCTTTATAAAGAGATTGCTGTCTGGTCATATGTCCAATCTAAAAGGGGATTTGGACAATTTGTCATAGTAAAACCGGATAAGACGTATCCTGAGTTTTAGGACTGTTAGATGTATGTCTGATGCTTGAACTCTAACCTTATTAAAGGTGTTAGATTGGATCATGTATAAAGCACTTAATCAGGCGGTTATGTAATGACCTCCAGGGTTAAGACTGCTTATTAGTGCAGATACTTTAGGCTCCCACTTTTAGTAATAATTAGAATATATATACAGTTATAGCTAGAAGACCTTCTAGATATATATAGAATATATATATATAATTAAGTTATCTAAGTATTATATAAGCTTTCTAATAATTAAAAGTTTTATATATTATATTACTACTTAATTGAATACTTAACTGAGTATGGATTGTATATAAGTACTTGTAGAATACTTACTGTGTTAAGGCTGAGGGCTTACTAGCTAGAATGGCCGGACATTTTAATTAGCTGACTAATTTAAGTGCTAGTCTTAATAAAGCTATTAATAAGGATAATAGGAGTTAGTCTAAGATAAAAGGCAGAGATAACTCAGACACAGATAGTAATTAATCATATTCTTACTTACCTTTATTTTTAAGTTATTAAATTATTTTTAATATCATTATAATAAGATTTATTTAATTAACTAGAATATCTAATTCATTTCTTAGCTAGCTACTTAATTATAACTCTAGCCTTCTTTTTATCTATTTTATTTTATAAGTCTTATCTATCCTCACTCTAATACGCATCCTGCTTACCCTATAGCATCCGTTACTTTAAGTAGTAGTATTCCTCTTATCCTCCTGCTTAATATATTTTAAAAGTTATAGTAAGGCAATAAACTATTAGTTTTATTAATTAATTAATCCTATTAATTAGTAGATTAATTAAGTAAGTAATAACGTATATAATAAGCGAGCATCGCAGACAAGCGAGCATCGCACTTTTCCCTCAAACACCTATCTTCCTACTTTATCACATAAATCTCAACCACCAAGCATATCACAATCAAATACTAAAGCAAGGATTCTTCTTGCCCTTCAAGCCCTTCAAAATAACCCAAAATTAAGTCTCCAACATACTACAACCACCTATAAGGTCAATAAGCATAGGCTCCGTCGCCGACAGCAGGGCATTCAGTCTCAACGCAATACTATCCCCAACTCACGAAAACTAACCGATCTAGAAGAGCAGATCATTATCCAGTTCATTCTCAACCTAGATTCATAAGGATTTCCCCCGTAACTACATAGTATTAAAGAAATAGCTAACTAACTGCTCGCTGACTACAATACATCACCTATCAGCAAGCGCTAGGCTTCTAACTTCATTAGGCAATAATCAGACCTCAAGACGCGTTTTTTTTATAAATACGACTATTAAAAGGCTAAATATAAAGATCTAACTATTATTTATAATTAGTTCTAGCTTATAGAGAATATAATTATAAAATATAATATTAACCTAGTTAATATTTATAACTTTAATAAGACTGGCTTTATAATAAGTATAATTATAAGTAGAATAGTTATTATAAGTATAAATAAGTATAGAAACCCGAAATCAGTCTAGCCTAGAAACCGGGAATAGGTTACAGTCATTCAGACAATTAATACAGAAAGCTAAGCAATCTAGCCATTTATCATAATTACAGGCCAATATCACCTCACCAGCTAGTACTAGAAAAGCAATATACTAGGCAATTAGGCTATTATAATGACTCAAAATGGCTAAACTGACAATAAGACAGGTCTTAAGTAGCTTAAGCACTTTAATCAGTATACTAAGGCCCGATTAACTAATTACTATTATCTTCTAATCCTTAATAAGCATAAAAGTCATCACTTAGTCAACTTTAAAAAATATTACAAAAAGAATCATATTATTACTCTTTATATACTACCTCATTCGTCTTACTTACTCTAGCCTCTTAATATTAGGTGCTTTAGGCTACTTAAAAAAGCCTATAGTTAAGAAATTAAGCGATTAATCAAATGCTCTATAACCTACGTTTTAAAGACTGAGTTCTTCCTAGCCTTTTATACCGCCCACTAAGCCGCTATAACGGCGAGTAATATCAAAGGGGGTTTTTAAGGGGCTGGACTTGCTCTTTTAGACCTAGAAAATATCATATCAAAGCTTAATATATAGCTACAAA
Source organism: Dactylonectria torresensis (assembly GCA_011426275.1). Classification (NCBI taxonomy): domain Eukaryota; kingdom Fungi; phylum Ascomycota; class Sordariomycetes; order Hypocreales; family Nectriaceae; genus Dactylonectria; species Dactylonectria torresensis. Next base: position 5,074 of record VYKG01000885.1, on the reverse strand, counting down.
CTCTAACACCGGTTAAAAAAGAGGTCAGCCTCTCTAACCCTTAAGTATCGAAGACCCTAAAGACTATACTTAAAGCCAGCTCACAGTCCGAATACTTTAAAAGACGAGTTAGAAGGCATTAAAGCAGCTCTCTAATATCTATTCTTAAAGCGCTTAAGTCATTTTCTAAAGGAATGATAGTAATAATGCATTAAATAGCATTATTAAAGTCTAAGAACCAGATCCTTTAATAAGTAAATAAGACCCTTAGTAAGTAGCGTAAAGTGAAAAAAACCTGCTTATAGAATAAAGAGAAGATAACTATAGAGGAGGAAAGGGATGCAATTAATCAATTAGATATTAATATGTAGATATAGGCTAAATTATTAAAAAGTAATAGTTAAGGAAGGTCAGTATAACTGAAGGAAAGGCATTATAAAGCATATAATAAGACTAGTTATAATATAAGAACATATCAGGTTATTATTAAGACTTCTAAAGAAGAGCATAGCACTTAGTTTCAATTAATTAGATGCTTTATTATATTTTTATTTAAGTTCTTACTTTAAGGGTTAGGAAAAGTGCAACGCTTACTTATTTACAACACTCACTTATTACATATATTAGTACTTCTAAGCTATTATAAAGACCTAAGCTGGGTATAAAAAGGGAGGTAGTATAAGTAAGTAAGGGCATAGGATTAGGAGGATATAGGATATCTAATTAACTTTAAAAATAATCTTACTTAGTGCTTTTAACCTAAAAGTATATAGTATCTTTAGCTAATTAATTAATTTTATTAAAGATAGAATTAAAACTGCCTTTTACTTTTATTTATTATATTAATTTATAATAGATTTACTATTAATATTATAAAGTATTTCACTTAGTATTAATAATATACTAATTATATTACTTATAGTTAAAGCTAATATAAAAGTAAAGTAAAAAGCTATTATAAAATAAAAGGTTAAGACTTAAGAAGAGTTTAGACCTTTATAAATAATTAATTAAATAATTATTAATAATCCTATTATAACTATTTACTTAAAAAGCATTAAAAGTAAAGGATTTAAACTATTTATATTATTCTTACTATTTAATATTCTAATATTATTAGTAATCTTATTAATTATATAGTTAGTTATAAAGGACTTATTAATTACTTTAGTTATTTCCTTTAAATAGATTTATATAATACTTTTATAATCTTTAAGACTATAAATAAGAATAAAGATAAATAATTTAAAAGATATTTAATTCTTAAGGCATGCTTTTACTTCTTAACTTTTATATTTACTTAATTAACTGATTTTATAATAATACCTTTTACTAAGTTATAGAACTCGGTTTAAAAAGGGATGAAAAGGGTAGTAATAAACTCATCCTTAATTATACTTTATAAAGATATTATCCTTTTTAATACTAATATTACTAATTAATAGATCTATAATAATAATACTTATAGTAAATATTTTAAAAATAGAACTTAATTATATTACTTTAAGTATTCTAGCTTAAATATATTCTTTAATATAAAGACTAAAATATAAGTTTAATAGATTAAATATTATAGCCTATATTAAAGCCTTTAAAATTACTACTAAAAATAATAGAGTATTTAAAGAGTAATAGCCTTTATACTTTATCTATTTTTATATAGATAATAAAGTAAAAACTATAGTTTAATTAGCTATTTAATGATTTAAATGGATTATAGCTAAGATAAACTTAATAAATATATTTAAAGGCTAGGATCTTAACTCTAAAGAAACCTTAGAAATAATGCTTAATTAAATAAATACTACTTAGATTCTAGAGACTGCTAATCTAAGTTCTATTTAATAGTTAATATACTATTACTCTTTCTTTATAGTAATAGTTAATCTAAAGGATTTAAAGACTTCTTACTAGTTATAGGCCCTTTACTATATCCTACTTATAAAACTTATATAGTCAGTCTGTATAAAGAGTAATAAGAGCCTGACTAAGTTAGGTTAGATGGACTATAAGACTCTATATTAGTATATTATTTCCTGCCTGGATATAGATATAGCTATTAAAAAACGATCTAGTCTTAGCTATCTATTTAATTAAATAAAACCACAGTTTATAATAAACCCTTTTAAGCTAGTAACCTTCTAATACCTATTGCTACTAGCTTACGTCCCTCTTTATAGAGTATAAATAGCTATTAGCTTGACTATTTAGTTATCTCTAGTAACCACTCTTAATAACCCTATTAATAATTTAACACATAGCTTTAAGTTATTATAAGTGTGATGGGCTGACCCCAGAAGGGCTAAGCGATAGCTAGCGCAACGGCCACCAGCGCCTACGGCGCTACCCTTTGCTACTGAGGCAAAAGGATACGTATTGATCGATCGCCAGTGCGATCAACCAACTAGCTATACAAGGTCTTCTACTATAAGGCTAGAGCAAAGCTCTAGCCTATAACAATAAGTTCACTTAGCTTTAATAAAGAAGACTAATTAAGACTTAGTTATAATAATTTAGTACTAATAGGAAAGCTGTAAAAGATATAATAAAACTATAAAGAATATTATAACTAGCTAAGTTCTAGTAAATCTATTTAATTAATTAGATAATAATTCCTTACTTATAGTTAATATTACTTTATTATTTAATAAAGTAAAAGGATACTAATATTATTAAGTCTTAAGTCACTACTCTAATTAGTATAAATACTTAGTATATAACTTTAAGAAAAAGTATATAAAATATAATTCTAAAGCTAGTTTTTATTAACTAAGAGTAGGCTATAAGCAGTATTTATTATTATACTTAGTAATAGCCTTTTAAAAAGAATCTTATATTTAATAATTACCTTAATTTATACTAATAATCCTTTTTATATAATCTAAGTAATGGATATTAAGAGCTTAGTTAAGTCTATATATAATTAGAATCCTTTATAATATAAATAAAAAATATTTAATAAGCTATACTTATATATTATTAAATTAATTAATTAAATAAATATAATAATTACTTCTTCTATTATCCTAATAGAACTAATTATAAAAATTAATCTGATCTTTATTTTAAGCTATTTAAAGAAAGAGAGTAAGCAATTAGAAGAATATCTCTTTATTTACTAAGTATAAGTTGCTCTTACTCTTAGAAAAGTCTACTTTAGCCCTAAAGAAAGTAGTTATAGAATAATAAAAGAATATAATAATAAATAAGAAGTATTAGTTAATACTTATAATAATAAGAAGTAAAAAGGTAAGATAGAGTAAGTAGAGTTATTACTAATCTTTATAGCCCTTATAGAAAAAGAGGATATAATTCTTAAAATAATCCTTAGCTATTAGAAATTAGCTAATTAAATAACATTTAAAGAGTAATTTAGAATAGATAATTTATACTCTGCTTAAAATTAATACTATAAGGCTATAGCTATTTTACTTAATATAGTTAAAAGGGTTAAGATCTTCTTACTTTATAATACTATCTTTAAGCTTATAAATATAAGATTAGGCTAAGCTTACTTAGATAATTATACTATAATAGTAAAATAAGTTAATAGAATAGAGTTTATTAATTCTAAATAGCTAATTAAGCTATTTATACTTAAGAAAAAAGTACTTATAACTATAATAATATTTAAACTAATTAATTAAATAAATAATAACTCTTATTATTAAATAGCCTTAGTATTATTATATAAGGATAATAAGAACTTATTTAAGAATTATATTAAATTTACTATTATTATAATTAAGTTATTTAATAAAAATCATTTTCCTAATTTAAATAACTTTACCTTTAAGTACTTCTATTTAGAATAATACTTAAGAAAAGATAATAAAAGAAAAGTCCATTTTATTAATAACTCTTAAGATTATATAAAACTAAAAGAGAGTTTAATTAATTAATTAACTCTAAGTCTAATAATTAACTTAATAAGTATATCTAATTCGCTTAAGATATTATACTTATAAAACACCTTATAATTAATTATCTAGCTAAAGGTTCTTAAGAGTATTATAATAAAGGCATTAGTAGATTTAAGCTTAGAAGGGAATCTTATCTTTTATAAATAGGCTTAATACTATAGCCTTAATATTAAGCTGGTTAATACTTTTATAACTTCTTATTCTAAAGAGAAGATCTTAATAGTAAGAAAAGTAATTATAATTCTATACTTTAAGAATATATATATACTTATTTAGCTATATATAGTACTTTCTTTAATAGTAATAGTTTTATTTATTCTAAGGATGCTATTTATTAGAGCTAGTAGACTTATATTTAATTATTTAATTAATTAAGAATGACTTATAATCTATTTTAATCTAAGTAATATTCGCTTAATTATACTTACTTTAAGAGTAATTAAATATAATATATTATACTTAGAGAAGTAAAGTATAGAGTATTAATATTACTTATAATTAATTTTCTAATAGTTTATAAGCTAAATAACTTCCTATTAGAGGATAATAATATCTTTAAGAAGAGCTAGATGCTTTTTTAAGAAGACTTTACTAAAGTTATTTAAATCCTTACTATTAGTATAGCTACTTAATATACTAATACTATTATTAATATATAAAAAGAATTAGAATAATTAAGACGCTTTATTAAAAAAAAGAGATTAAAAAAAAATCAGCCTTTTAATAAAAGTACTTAATACATTAAAGTAAATACTCTTTATAAATGAAAAGGCATTAAGATCTATCTAATTAATGACTTATTATTTAATAGTTTAATACTAAAGGGCGACTCTTATTAGAAATTAAAGAAGATAATAAGAATTGCTTTCTAAATAGAAAAAGGAAATAAGTATTCTGACTTCTTTATATTTAAATTCTTTACTTTAGAAAAAGAGAGTTAGTTAATAAAGGAGAGACTAGTAGAAATAGTTAATTAAATGAATAAGACCTTATTTAAAGAAGAATAAGACATATTTACTACTATCTTATATAATAAGGAGGCTACTCGCTGTTGAAACCACTGTTCGGACTTTTGTTTCTGCGCTGCCGCGTTTCTGTACAGTCACGTGTTTGCATTGCTTGAGTTGTCTTGAGACGAAGGACTCGATTGATTGGTCGACCTAGTTACAGAT
>VYKG01000884.1:0-11114 GCA_011426275.1 Dactylonectria torresensis | reverse complement strand
CAAGGCTCGTTTCAAGGGACGCATCATCCTAGTCGTCAATCCACGAACGCCCGTCGTGGATTGATTATTGATCTTGGATTGCAGTCCGGACTAATAGTCCAAACGGTCTGCACTATTAGGAGCCCTGTCTTAAACCGTCCCTATGACATGTTGAGGCACCATTCGTCGAATCATACTTTCATACGAACTTCGATTGGAGAGACATCGTCCTTGTGCATCAAGCCACGAGGCCTCCTCTATTGTGGATAATGCGGGCATTTCCACACGTAGGCTTGAACCTCGCAAATTGTCACCATTACCGAGCCTTTCTTTACCTGGCCCTTTCTTATTGGCAATGATGGCGGCGTCAACGGCACTAACCACTGCGACAGCTTCTAGCTACATCGAACTGCATTGGAGTAATGAGTACAGGACTTAGAGTTGGTGATTCCTGCACTTGGGAGAGTCGAAAGGAGTGATAGAAAACCAGTTTCTAGTTTGAGAGAATTCGTGTCCATTTCAAAAGTCATGTCCCGGGCTTCAGCCACACTTTTTTTAAACAGCCAATCAGAGTGGGCGTGATACATGAGGTACTTTACATTATTTACCTCCCCTACAAGCTCGAGATCTATAGCGCATCAAACACTGCTAGCAGATGGCCGACGGCGCTGAAGATCTCTGGAGATACAGGAAGCTACAGGTAAGCCAAGGAGTAAGTGCCCTAAAGAGTAATGGTCCTCCGTATGTGTTGAAGTGTAAATACGAATGTGTGCCCGTGATGTTACTGGTGGGCGCCTCTAATCCGGGCCCCCGCGGTCGCTCCGCTCCCTAAGGGGGGGTCACTGACTCGCAAAAAGTCCCCTTGATTCGCAAAATTCCGGTACATCTGACCACAGCCATTTCGTTAGGACTGCTAAGTCACTTCATTATAAGGATGCCCGCGATAATTCTGGCCGGGGCGGAATCATGCATTTACAAAGAGTAATAAAAGTCAAGTTGACAACTCAACTTCTTCTTCTTTTGGCCCCGTAAATTCGCCCTGACTAACTTCAATACAGCCTTCAACTGTGATTTCCAAGCCGTCAGCTTCTAATGTCAGTAAGTTGCGAGCCGCACGGCGTTCCTTTTCTTCCAGACTAATGAATTTGACCGCAGAAGTCACAGTCTCTCTGTCATAGTCGGGGCCACGTGATCATTGCTGTGCCTTCAAATGTGACTCCCAACTTATCTCGAAGCTCGCGAATAAGGGCATATTGCTTACTCATATCTTCATTAGAAGATAACAGCTTCTGGCGCTCTATCTTTGACCATAAGCCTCTGCTAACATCAACTCGTCTGACAGCACTTAAGCTGGCCCGTAGGAGACTCCGTACAGTCCTCAACCACATGCGGATATATTTGACTTCGTCAACTGCTTCATTTCTTTGAACACGCCTTTCTTCGTGAGCCTGAGAAGCTTGTCGATGGTAGTCATCCTTGGCGATGCGGATTCTCGCATCTTGGACGCGAATTGGGCCGTAGTTACATACAATGGATGTCTTTTCTGCAGCGCCGTTCGATGCAGATTCTTCTCTTTCAGACGCTTCATCTCTTCAGTTGCTGTGATGCCGTTGAGCATGAGAGTTTCCGCGGCTTTACGGGACTTCTCATGTACACGAGCCACTGACGGTGTAAGTGGCAAGCCGCTGACGATAGAAGCCTCGATCCGTAGGGCCACATATTCCTGGAAATTTTGGATAACGCGTAGGTTGAAGGGGGGGGTATTCACGGTGTTCCAGCTGACCCTGCTGGAAGATTTTGGTGTTGCTGGAATCTCCTCTTCATTCTCTTCATCCAACGTGTCTTCGGCTTCGATTTCGTCTTCATCCTGGTTGTCAGTCTCGCTTTCAGATGTATCACCAATTGTAACATAACCAGGAAGCTCTCTCTCAGTGGTCTCTTGGCCCAGAGGTGACAAAGGATCATTCATTCGATCCAGAACAACTGACGGGTTGAAGGGATATATACCGCACTTTGCCCAAGCAGAGAGAATCGTAGCTTTCTTAAAAGTCCGGTCTCTCATCTCTTGGAAGTGAAATAGAAAGTCAGCTTTATTAAAGTCCGTAGCACCATCGCCGATTTCCCGATACAAGACTTGCTGCTGCCAATGCTTGTAAGGGCTGAACACTCCGACATCCAAAGGCTGCATAATATGCGTCAAATGGGTGGGAAAAGGGAAAAGGTCGATGTTATGTTGTTGACAGAATACCGTGAATTGCCCTGTAAAGTGACTTGCGCATCCATCGAGGAGAATGACTCGTTTTTCGCCAGGATTTGAAGGTCTCGTCAACTCTTCGAAGTGTTCGATCCATTCCAAAGCAATCATATCAGTAATGAAGCCCTTGGGGCTCGTGGCGATGGTCGTTTCCCCACGTAAGTTGTTATCAAACCACTTAACTGGAAGCTGTATTCCAGGCATAATTTGGAACGGCGCAATTGAATTCCCGGTTGCTGATACAGCTTCAATGACTGTCATAGAAATCAGGTCATGTGCATCAGTGAGAATGGGCTGATCAATCTCCCCAAAGGTCCATAGAAAAGTCCCTTTGAGAAGATACCCAATCATGAATCCAATCTCATCCATATTCCATATGTTATCAGGCTTGACATAAGGGACATAGTCATGCCAAGCTTGGAACCACTTCTCAACGTGTCCGCGGTCTTCCATTGACTTTCTCTTAGCATCTCGAGTTGATGACTTCTTCTTATGAAAGCTATGCTTCCAACGACTCAGGAAACGCCTCGCCCACCTCTTGGAAGCAGTTGGGGGCCGCCCTTTGGCTTGTAAGATCGTATTTGCATGTTGTCGAAGAGCACGGATCTGTATGTGATGCCCATGAGTGACACGGCGATGTCCCCAAATCACGATTGCATTCTCTTCTTCATGTGAGAACAGCTTATAATTGCCGCCGTTCTCACTGCGTGGATGAGCGCCCTTGTGTCGAGAATACAGCTTCCAGTAACTGACTTTGAGGTCACGAGCCGCGGCAGCGAGACTCTTGTAGTATCCGGCTTGGAAGAACTCGACGCCGGCGATAATGCGTCGCTCAAGGTTCTCGGTGGTGCACTGCGAAAAGATGTGCTTCTGGGTGTCTGGGTTGATCCAGCGCTGAATGACAGAATCTCCTGAGTCAGAGCTGTCGAATGATGTACTTGGTGAAGACATTGGTGCGAAATTGGAATTGTTATGGATATAATTGTTATGTGGTGTTGTGGTGATGTTGTCAATGTTGATAGAGTTGGTGATGTCAGGTGTGGGGTTGAGGTAATCACGTCGAGATCATAAGTTTGATTAGCCTTTGCGGGGCAGGGCAGCACCGGTCGAAGGTTGGCATTCAATCAATACAACATGCACATTTCAACAGGGATACGCGATCCTGGTGTGACTGTTTGGTCTCGTTCGCAGGACCCTCGCCGGGCAACCCAGCTTGTTGGTGCTACTTATCCTAGCCACTAACAGTAGACACCGTGAGGGCCTATGACGTCGTAGAACGAGGTAGAACTCAGAGGAATGGATGTTGGGTAATGAGGCATGACTCGGGCAACACCGGAATGAGGATAACTAACTAAGGAACTAAGGCCATCTCACTAGCATAAAGTCCTTTCACTCCTTTCGAATGCCTCAATGCTTCCTCCTGTATCCAAGGGGATGCATGCAGCGCTGCTATCAATTCAATTCAATCAACGCAGAAGCAAAAAATATTGTATTTTAATTGGATAACTTGAATTGAATTGGGTAATCAATTCAAGTTCTCCAATTAGATAGCCCGCTTTTTTGCTTTTGCGTTGATTGAATTGAATTGATAGCAGCGCTGCATGCATGATGTCTGGCTCATACGTCACTCAGAGGCGAGATAGACTTCGGAGAAACCGATGCAGGGACATCACCTTGGCTTAAGACTGCCTTGGCCATCATCCCCTGCCTGGTTGGTGGCGTCAAGTTGTTAATGTCGAGCTACTTCGAAGCTAGAACGTACCAGAGGAAGCACTCGTACGCCTGCCCCTTCCAAGATCTTTCATCTACTTCACGTTTAAAGACCCGATCCATTCCAAGAGGTTCTTAGAGATCAGTCCATGTGGGTCTTTGGATGTAAAAATTCTGCAAATCCATCTCGGTCGAGGCCCTGAGCGCCTGGGCAACCTCCAGATTCCCAGTGATAAGCTACTCCGGTAGCAGTGGTACAGAGATTCGACAGAACAGGCATTCGATCGGCCGGCCTCTATGGGCGCGGGAGTTTCGATACTAGAGTTCACTTATCGATTACCATCTTTATGTCGTTGTGGTCCTGGAAAGGGCGCTCTCACTCAGCGCGGTAATAAAGCTCCCCAGCCTCATGCTCGGTGCATTCCTCCTGCGCCGTATCGGCTGCTTAGTTGATAACATCTTCTCATCAGTCGCTGAACTGCCCGGGTGAAATTCTCCTTCGTCCTATCCCGCTTTTTAGACGAAAGGGCCAGCTCCGGCACCATTGCACTAGGAGATACTGTACAGCAAACGCGTTACATACTTAGGTTGGGAAGCAGTTCTGCTTGTCATGCGATATATATGGTGGATCGAGGTATTATTATTAGATTTTGAGTTGGGGGTGCCGATTCCGGCCCGGCATTAATGTGTTGGCGGTCGTTTTCGGCTCCTGGTGAAATGGTCCCGGAAGAAGGATCCAGCTATTTTAGACTCAATGGATCTCAGTAACGGCATTGCCTCCAGTCCCTAAACTAGTCCGCGCGGCAAGCATGCAAAATCCCAATACGTAGCCTCCCTTATACATAACCCCAACAGGTACCAATTTCATTCCCAGAAGGACCCAGAGTCAGGCCTACACTCTTGGAAAAGCGGCCACCCGAAACTATCGACAAAACCTCACTTGTGAAATTTCGCTGGCGGGGTCTACTCGAGGACCTCGAAATATCCCAGCTGGTGAGCACTACCCTAACAATATACCAGGTCCTTCAACGGAAGTACCGGCAACGAGAGTGCCAAACTTGAGACTATTTAGGACCAGAGGTCTCTGAGCTAAGAAAGAAAGTAGTTCGAACGGTCCATGAACTGCCCAAGTTTTGTAAGGCTAAATCGATGGGCTACAGTTCGACCTCTCGGGGCCACATCAGTCTTCTACAGCTCTTCGGTCATCTGGTCGCTATCCTTCCTCGTCTGAAACTGGTTGGCGATACTATCTAGCCACGCTGCCATCCGGAATCCGGCACGGGCAATTTGCTTCTCGACGACCGGGCCGGCCTTGCTGAAGTAGTCGCCGCTAAGCTCCTTTCCGACGATTACCTGAGGACCCTGGGGTAAGACTGTAACAGCAACAAGTCAGTATAGTGGATTTCAAAAGGAAGTACGCCTCTGGGGAGCCTCACCATGAGTGCACACGAGTGCATTGGCTTCTCTTGACCAGGCCATTGCAGTCCTGTTGGGCTTGTTTAAGTCAAAGTCCTTTAGCCATGCCTCCTTATCGGCCGTAAACTTGCCATCGGTAATTTGAATAGCTAGTCGGTTCGCCCACTTCTGGGCCAGAGGATCCGGCTTCCCATGCAAGCCCCCAATCCACTTCTCGGGGATAGAACTATCCCATACGCGATGCAAGTCGGACTCCCTGGTATCCCACTTGACACAAATGTCATTGCCGCGTCTGGCCACGTCCTCATTGTGCAGCGGCTGGTGTAGGTCGCCGACGAAGTGGATGATGAACTTTGCGGCCTGCGCACGGAGCCATGCTGGCAGTAAGTGGTCGAGAGACTGCTCCGTGTAATTGGCCAAGGCGTTAATAACGCAGCCCGTTTTCTTGCAGTCGCGCGCAAAATCGACGTTGCATGATAGGGGCGGATTATCGTGGGCATCGATGAAATGGAACGTCTCGGTGAAGTGCCCCCATTTGGTGTGCTTGATGGAATCGGCCCATAGGGCGACCTTGGCAAGGTAGTCGTCGTCGTTGTTGCCTAGGAGCTCCTTAAAGTATGCCTCGGTCGAGTTAGAGACGAAGTGGCCCGCGAGGTAAGCCGTCGTGATGTGGCCCAGACCTGCATCCCACGGTCAGGATATTGTCACGGTTATCGTCATCGCGATGTTCGCCCGCAAGGGACTCGACTTACTGCCCCAGGCGATGACCCTAGGTAAAGACACGAAGCCCAAGGTCACGGCGTTGAGTGAGACCTTCATAGTGTGCTGCGCGCAAGGAAAGATGGTGATTACTCTAGAAGCGGCCTGCCAGCCGACGACAATCCAGTGCCTTCAGTTTATAGGTAGGATGCATGCAGTCGACGTGTACACGTGCCCGACAATACATTCCTAACGTCGAGACAAAACACAATCCACTGGTGGCTGCTTAACTACCCGTCTGGTAAGTGGTTTACTGCACTAAGGGTTGCATATATTTCGACGATATACAACCAAGCTGGTCCGTGCACACTGGCATGTCCCTTCAGGACTTAAAGTGGCGGCGCCGATTCCATCCAGTGACGAGAGCGCGGGCACTTATGAAGCAACGTTTTAGCGCACGGCAACGTGATTTTGGATGACGAGACGGTGTCGACCTCAGCTGCGCAGGCTGCTGCATCAGTTAAGGTCTAGACTTGATAGAACATGGCGTTATCAATAATTAACGCAGCTTTCATGGTGGCACATGCAGCTACCATGCAGTCACATGCAAAACCTATAATCTAGATTGGTACTATAATTATATAAATAGATCTAAGACCCATTAATAAAGTTCAAGTTCTATACTAGATAGAACGTAGCATTATTAATATTAGTACTGATAGATGCTTTAGTGTAACTTTATACAGTCACATATGAATCCTTATACACCTATTTTAGTCTTTCGAACTTGGAAATCTTCCAGATCATTCTGCCGCTGTAAACCGCTTCTAGACAGCAACCGGTAAGTCAATAAGTGACACTTTTCCAGGTTAGACAACAGGCGCTGCAGTGAATGCGAACCACTTGCGATGCTGAAATACTACCAAGAGGGGCATCTCAAACCCACAGGCTTCACAAATTCCTCCTGTTGGCAGGTATCCCGGCTGAACTACAGTGGGGCTCGCGAGTATGTGGTGGAAGGTGCCGTCCGAGCCAGCCGTGTTGAAGGGGCCAGGAAGGCTGTCAGAAAAGTACGCGCACAACACCCCGATGGCTGACATAACGGCTAGAAAGATCTGCCGCAGGCCGACACCTGGGAGGAGAATCCCGACCTGGCAGCCCTACGATGCTCCCGCTCCCCGAGGTTACCAGGCCATTGCGGCTTGTGGCTGGCCATTCTTGTCAGAGTGTGCGGTGCTGTGCGTCACAGCCGAAACGGTGCCGGTCTAGAACGCGGCCTAGTCCAACATTAGTAGCGCCTGCCAGACATACGGAAGGTCACCGGGGCAACTTTAAATCACACTAGCATGGCTTCGTACGGAGAGGGATGCCCAGAGGGATACCCGGACGCGACCAGGGTTCAAATCCATTCCACGAAATCCACATGTGGATCCATTTCCATATCCATTTCCATATCCATTCCATTCCACATGCGCTTCAGCATTTCCATATCGGCTATGTGGAAACAGTGGAATGGAATGGAAATCTTTGGTGGGGTTATAGAATACCTGACTTCCCCAGCCAACCGGCCCATGCGCTAAGTACTTTTTATCCCCCACAAAAAAGGACACAATCTTGATTTGCAGCTTCATTTGCAAATACTATCTTTTTGGAGCGTACTTACTCATTTTTGCTACTCAAGTCGGAATGGATACTACCCTTACCACCCCACGGCGATCACCTACCGAGTTCACTACTCAGCAGAGGTCGACTGTCGCTGTTCCGGAACGGACAGAAGAAGACGACCAACGACTTCCATCTTTACAAAAGCTGGACCTTTCCGGAATGAGAAGGCCAAGTGCGTCAATGGCCCGATACTTCTCGTATTCCCCAAGGTGAGTAGTCGGGCTGAGGCGCGTGACAACCTAAATCATATTGCATTTCGTAAAGTGCACGTCACGACATGCACACTGATGACCTCATGAGCAGTGATTTGCCTATGACGAAGAAAAGTTGGCACAAGGGGTTTGGGCAACTTAATATCCACGGAAAACCCCCGCCATTCTTCGCCCAGTACGATGCATGGTCAGATCATCAGGCCACAGAGTGCATTTCTGTGAGACATTTGGGTGTTGTTGCGCCACCCATGCAACAGTGATGTCACGATATAAGTATCTTGTGACGGGAAAGCTTGGTATAGAACCGCCAACAAAGACTGAAGATCTAGGGAGCAAGCCGACTTCTATTAATGTGCCAGCTTCAAGTGACACCAAGTTCTCAGTGAGTGCCTGACGATTCAAGTGCCGCTTGGCAGTTTCCGCATACGCAGTTTTGCTTGCGTAAACTCCTACATTTCAATGAACTGTCCAGTCCCATACATGAAGTCGACTATGTCCCTGTTCCAAACCTCTTTGAGTACCACTAGTTCTCCGATCTATATCTGTCTGTCGTGAAAAATCTTTTGATTTCAATGACCTACTTTCTCACGTGCCTTATTTCGAAATCCGGTCTCCATGCCTGTGTTCCCGCGTCTGAAGGATCTCTCGGAGCAGGAATCGTAGCAAGCTGCCAGCATATGCATCCTCCTTTGGAAAGAATTTCCCGTTCTCGACCGTGTAGTTCTGTAACTTCCTAAGATTTGGAAACACCTTCACCGGTGCCCCAGTTCGCTGAGTTTTGAAGCGGTTGGTGTTGTACGTGTTATCAACACTAACTACCTCGGGGAACCGCTTCCACATCTGAAGACAGTAGGGTAAGGTCCAGACAACGCCAAGAGACGGTCTGGGTTATCGTCCGCCCACTTAACGTGATAGGGAATCTCCTTCTCGTCAAAGAGCTTGATGTGCTGCTGTAGGTGTATATCCGTCGAACTTATCATAGTTGATAAGAGACCTGGCGTTGTAGATGTCCCTCTGTGTAAAGACAGACTCGGGGTGTTGCTCCTGGACGACAGCCCGTACATCGCGAGCACGGATTCCAACCCTACGGCTTGTTGATTCAACTGTAGCCCTAATAGCCGTAGTGAGCCTCCCATGGGAGGGATGGGCAGATGGTCCGATGCTGCGCCCGTGGTTATGCTGGCTGTGTTCGGGGTTTGAGTGCTGTCGTAAAAGCCACTTACCCTCCTCTAACGCCTCGGCAACGACCATCCATTTACAACCACTTCCGGATTTACGTTGTTGGATCCCTACGCCTTCAGCAGGTCTAGGTTCTCCGAATCGATCGCATTGTAATGAATATCTGATCTTCTGGCCTTTATACGAGTAGGCGTTCCGTCGAACAATACGAAACCCATGAGCCTTTGCGAAGGTACTCACCCAGTTAAAGAGAACCTCGGCTGATGGTGCTGCGTCACCTGGGATTGGTGGATTTGGGATGGGGTCTGGGGTAGGCGACGACGATTGTTGGAAAGGGGAAGATCTGACTGTCTGTGGGGGTGATGATGCTTGGGGAGACTGGGTAGATAGCCCTCGAGGCGGAGAGTACGGCGGAAGGGACTCGTAGGCATCTGATCTGAGTGGAGTTGGGGGCCTTGGGGCAGATTGTGGTGCAGAGTAGGATGGTAGTGGATCGGTTTCAGGGCCTGGTATAGGTATTTCGAGACGCTTCCCGACGGCTTATGTTCCGAGAGTTTGGTGCTTGCATGGGCATTCCTTGCTTTGGCGGTAATGAGTATCTCGATTCGAGGGTGGCGGCCTTGGTTGAATTTTGGGAGAAGCATATTGAACAACAGGCAAATGAAGACCTGAGGCCGATTTCGCAAGTCATGTACTCGTCTGCGTTGACTGTCGGCGGTAAGCCGAGATATACCCAACCCCAGATGTTCTAATGGTTCATGGCTTTTCGTACCGGGTGCTCGGTTATTCATAAGGGCGAGAGGAGTGTTCATATTCCTATCCATCCAGTGCTATATAGATTAACCATTGACAACGATGCCCCCATTGGGATGCAGAGTCTGCCCACTCATAAACGCACTCTCCTTGGATGCCAGGAATACATAACTCGTCGCAATTTCACTCGGCTGTCCCACTCTATCCATCGGCGTCCAATTCCCCAGCCCGTAACCCTTTTGACTTTGTTCACTCACACCCGTGGCTACAAGTGGCGTCCACACTGGCCCGGCAGCAACTGCGTTGACGCGAATACCCTTCTTAACCAGCTGATTGGAGAGTGCACGAGTGAAGGCAACCACGGCGCCCTTGCTCGTCGCATAGTCCAGTCGGCTGGGGACGCCGATGTAGGAGTCCACGGACGCACTGTTGACGATCACGCCGCCCTTGGACAAATGTGGCAGCACGTACTTCGCAAGATGGAAGTACGAGTCCAAATTGACGCGGAAAGTGGACGCCCACTGCTCCCTGTTGTCACGACGTTTATTATGAATATGTCCATGTGAAAGACCGGTTGATGGATACTCACTCGGAAATGTCACAAATATCTCCTTGCTCCTGCCTAGTAGCAGCGTTGTTAACCAAGATATCGATTCCGCCGAGCCCTTCCACAGCCCGCTTTACGACATCCTTGCAGTTGATCGACTGGGACAGGTCACTGGGGATGAGGATGGCCTCCCCGCCGTTCTTCTCTACCTGGGCCTTGGCGTGCTGTGCATCCTCCTCTTCGGACGGGAGGTAAACAATGGCCACCGTGGCGCCCTCCATAGCGAACAGGATGGCTACTGCACGGCCGATGCCGGAGTCTCCTCCGGTGATAAGAGCTTTCTTCCCCGCGAGCTTACCCGATGGCGTGTACACGCTGTCTTCGCCTTCGGATGGTAGATGAACCTTTTGCGGCTTGGGCTCCATGTCTCGCTCGAGGCTGGTATTGGCGGGTTGGGCGTTCTTGCTGGGGTCCATGCTAGGATGGGTGACTTTGTGCAGGGTCTCTTTGGCAGTCTCTTTGGCAGAGTCCATGTTTGCGTTTGCGGTGCTATTTCTCGGCGTTTGTCCTCTCAGGGATGTTCTAGTTGGAAGATGGCACGGCGCTCGAGCTGTCTTCTATGCCTTTCGGTACGAAAGGTGCCTTTCGGTACGAAAGGTCTTCTTAAGCTCTGAGATTTTCACCCCCAAAATTTGGCCCC